>CAJPEV010001648.1:2753-15423 GCA_905338385.1 Darwinula stevensoni
AGACCTCAACCCTTGCGATTACTTCTTGTGGGGTTGCCTTAAAGATAAAGTCTACGTAAACAATCCGAAAACCATCGAGGAGCTCAAGGAAGCCATCCAGATTGAAATTGAAAATATTTCCAATGACACCCTCGAAGCTGTCGTTCTGAATTTCGTTGTTCGACTGCATCGCATGATTGCAAAGAAGGGTACCCACATCGAGCATGTCATGACATAATCTCCCTAAGTTTAAGTTCACAATACCATTTGAATTTTTTCTCCCTAACTATTGTAGAATTCGAGAAATAAATTTTTATTTTGGGAGCGTCCATTATTTGTCACCCTGTATCTTCTACTGGACATGATTTTGCGAACAGATAAGGTGCAAAAAAGTGCAGGTATGGTACAAGGAAGCAGTAGCGGATCCATTCCCTCCTCCAATGAAAACGAGGAAGAATCTGAAGAAACTGGAGAGAAGCTGATGGAAGTTCTTCTGGTACCTAATGGTTCATCTGTTATTACTTGGAATAGGGCTTATTAGGAAGATAAAGCCAGCCTTAAGTATGACTTTTATTAACACTTTCACGGTCACGCACTGAAATATCAGTCGCCCTCCAGGGAGGTTTCGGAAAATCTGGACCGTGAAAGGGTTAGAGGAAGAAAGGTTCAATGTGGTCCGGTTGATAAGCATTCCCTCCATCCGACTCCACTCCCATCATAGGACCCTGTCCATTTTTGATAGAGGCGTCCCGATATATTTTCACCCCTAGAAATACAAGGTACATTCCCCCCGGAAAAAAAAATACATCGGCAAATCCTTTACGGAGGGAAGAAATTTCCCAGCATATACGTATGTTCCACTCTCCGGATATTTTAACCCCCTCCTGCAATTTGCTAGCGCACTGTATCTTCCCAATACCTCTGTTTTTTTCCTTCGCATCATGTCAGACCTGAGACTATTCCTGGAATGGGTTAAGGTCACGTTCTGTCTACACGCCTTGCATCACGTACATGGAAAAGTGGATTAGCCTGTTAGATCGTCTATGCAGATAGAAATTTGAGGTACGAAACAACTCCACTCAGTTGCCATGAACGATAAAGCGAGAGAAGACCTACGTCTCTTTTTACAATCGAAAGAACAATGGAAAGTGACGTATCCACCAAATCATGAGTCAAAAGAGGACAAGAATATTCACTGACACCGGTACTTAACTTTTCTCGGATGATTGCTCATAGCATGGCCTCGTCCCAATGCGTTTGTATGAATTTTTACGATACTCTTGGGAACATAGCCTATACACAGAGGATGATAGAAAATAACATGGGCGATATGAGGATGGGCTTGTACTGCAGCACCATACCCTTGGATGAGGCCACCCCCTTTTAATTTGGCTAACTTGAGCTTGCTTTTCAATAGTTGGTAACTAATACAGTGCATTAATGAAGATCGAAATATCCATTCCTTAATATGGATCAAGGACTGCCTTTGAAGTCAATGGGTGAAAGTTACTTCTAAAGAATGGTTTTGCAGCTGGAACTCCTTATCTTGTGGAGCAATGGAAGAAGTATGTTTTGGAGAAGAGCGATTATTTTGAAAATGCGGAAGTGAAGTTTGAAAGTCCAACGTTTGGTTGCATGTGTGATAAAGAATATCCATGACCAGTTTTTAATATTTCACTCCCGGCTACTTGTGCCAGCTACCTTCTCTGCACTTGCAGACTTTCGTTCATTTTTTCATCTTCATCGCGGCTATACGATTGAAAAATTATTTAAACTCTCATTTGCCTGCACAAAGTTAGTTATGTCTACCTTTAAAATTCCCTCTGACCACTCGCCATCGATGAGTACGTTCGACGGTTTGGTGAGAGAAGAAAACATGGCTAGATGGTCTGGCGAGGGAGAAAAAAGAATCCTCCTTATCCCTCTCCCATTGCGCGAGTTAGTATTGTCCATCGTTAGACCTAGACCGTAGACCAAATTTGACAAATTTTGACATTAGCCTATATGTGCAGGGACTGCGTTTCTGCCGTCGGGAGGGCGGGGCAATGAAAAATATTGTTCGATTAGTGAAAGTCTGGAAAGTAATTTCGGGGCTGGTCTATACCAACTTTTTCCGTACAACCCTCCGAAGTTCCGATTAATATTTGAAACAGCTAATCCAACCAAAATGTCGACTTTGCCAATAGTTCTGGCAAGACCGATGGAGGCACCAAAATAAAACTCATTTATTATGGTATTTTATCTACAAATTCCGGATGTCATCGCTGAACTTTTTTGAAGAACTTTAGATTCACCAATGGGATTTTTTGCATACACACTTCCATCCAAAGGATGGAACCAATACTTCCACTCCTCCAGAAGCGATGCGGGAAAGAGATACAGTAATAGAATGAGAAAACAGAGTCCTCCAGAATGTGAGGAAGGTCCATCGAAATTTTCTTAATTCCTCATAACCACCCTTTCTATCTCGCCCAATTTGTCACATTACGAAACAGAAAGAGCATCTCCAAAAATAACTCCTAACCATGTCCTGTCATGCAGTGTTCCATTTTTGGACAGCATACCTGAGAAGTAGCACTGGGCAGTCCTACTCTGTTGGTTGCATTGGCTTCAATAGAAGACAGGATAGGATGGAAACAATAAAAGAAAACAAGAATTGATTACAGGCACCAAAAAATCATGTTTTTAATGTCACCAAACCAAACTGCATAAGTGATTTTACCCTGGCCATGTTCCCTCAGAAGTAAGTTACACAGGGTAATCAAGGAGTTCATGTTTCCTCAGAGGAAAGTTACACAGGATAATCAAGGAGTTCACCTTTTCACAGAAGAATGCTATGCAGGATAATCAAAGGAAATTCATCCTCCACAATTGTATAAAAGCCTACTTAAGTCCTCCTGAGATTGTCAAGCCAAGGATGCATTTCTGTAATAAGCATCCCTGGGGTCATGCGGGATGCATTTCTGTAATAAGCATCCCTGGGGTCATGTGGGATGCATTTCTGTAATAAGCATCCCTGGGGTCATGCGGGATGCATTTCTGTAATAAGCATCCCTGGGGTCATGTGGGATGCATTTCTGTAGTAAGCATCCCAGAAGTCATGTGGGATGCATTTCTGTAATAAGCATCCCACAGGTGAGCAATTTCTTTGCAGCTCAAGTTCATGGGATATCTTTCCTTAATAAGTATCTCATAAATGTAGGATGGAAAAAGAAACCTTAGAATTAGATTAGTTGGAGGATGTATTTCTGCATTATGTCAGCTATGTATTAGCATAGGAATACCATTCCTTAAATTTGAGCACCAGGACAGAGATTCAGATGCATTTCTGTATGAAGCATCTTCATGGGAAGCATCCCTTTGGGAGGGATGATGTAGCTCAACAATTCTTCCATTTTGTACTAAACATGATGAAAGGAAATTTCAGAGGCCAGTTGAGACAGTTGTATCAGAGCAACTATTTCAAGAAAATTATATATTATCATGCACAAGGAGATCAGCTTCCCACTTCAGTAGAAAAGTGACCTGCAAATGGCAACTGCAGAAAGAAAAAGTGACTCCATTACAAAGTTGCTCTAATAGAATCCCACCTCTGGTTGACTGAAAAGAGACATTCATATCAGGGAGAAGTTTGAGAGAACAAAGGGAAAAGAGGGACCAAGGACACAGATATTTCCACCAAAGAGTTGGACATTCAGAGTTCAGTGCAGACCACATCAAGATAAAATAACTTACATTTACCCCAAAAATAGTCTGGGAAGGCAAGCAACACCATTCAGAACAACTGTACCAGTCAGCTAATGGCTGTGGGAGTTTTGCATGGACTCAACTTTCACAGGATTCTAAACTGAATACAGTATCATGCTCCAAATCAATTCCCCACACTTGAAGTATGTTTGCACTGAGCACAAAACTGGACTTGGGAGAGTGAACAGGAAATGAATTAGGGGGCAACCTCATTGTCCACACAGTAACTCTCAATTCTGGAATGTGCCTTGGTCAGAGATGCTTTATCAGACAGAACAAGCAGAGAATGAAGACAACAGCATTAGTGTGAGAACCCCTTGATTAGTGGCTGAGTGTGTCCAAAAATTAGACAGTCAGAAGAATCACTGAAAGAATACTTATGGGTTTACAAAGAGACTTCTCATTCAAAATGAAATCACAGAACATTAGAAGGAATAGGATAAATGATGGCAGCAGCTTTGTTCCCAAAGAGTACCATTGTTCCTATCAACTCTTTCACAATATCCACCACCACTTCTTGGCAGATGATTCAACAGTGTCACATATGCAAGTGTTGCCTAAGCTTTGGACACACTCTGTTAATAACCAATACATAGGTGCATCTGTGACTTAGCATTCCACAAAAACTGAAATCCAAGTGATGGATAAGGAGGGATAGGAGAAACAAGAGAAACTAGAATGAAAAGACCCTCTTCAGATAAGTTTCTTTGGGACCTCCCAAGGAAAGATGTCTCGTCCAAAGTGCCCATATGTGCTTGTTTCCTGGTAGATTGGGTGCCGGAGGTTAAGCTCCCTGTACAGTCAGATGATAAATCATTATAACTCAAATTTAGACAGAGAGTGAACACAATCAGATATGGTAGATCCTGAATAAAACTGACTTGATGATCCGACCAGGTCGAAGGTCGAAATTGCGTTTGACAATCTCAAGCAGTTCCTTTTGGCTGAGTTTGGATGTTCCATAGCTGAATACAGTCACAGAAAGGGGCTCTGAGATCCCAATGGCATAAGAGATCTGAATAGATGGAAGACACAATGTGTCATAGTTCTAGAATGCAGCAGCTTCCCAAAGGAGAGTAAAGGGGAAAAAAAAAAAGAGATGGAACCTGGACAAGGCAGCGTCGACAGAGCCCAGCATGAACTAGGGACTTGGCTACCCAACGAGCAGCATATGCAGCTGATCGGTCCACCTTTGTGTAATCTTTTCCTGAAAATGCTCCACCACCGTGTGCTCCCCATCCTCCATATGTGTCCACAATAATCTTGCGTCCAGTCAACCCTGCATCTCCCTGTCACAATCATTACACATTGCATAGCATTCATCAAAAATGGGCAAACTGAAGAAGAAAATGATGGAGTCATTGCACACCATTGGTCCTCCAATGATGAAATTCCCACAGGGATTGATGTGGTAGATAGTATGTTCATCCAGGTATTTTTTGGGGATTGTGGTAAGGATCACTTTTTCCATTATGTCCCTTCTCACCTGGTGAAGGTCCACTTCCTCACAGTGTTGAATGGATACCACTACTGTGTGCACCCTCACCGGAACACATGCCCCGTGATCAAAGTAGTACTCACATGTCACCTGCATCTCAAAATCAAGAAGACTAATATGCATCCACCTTAAAGGATGTCCACCCATCCTGAAAACCTGACAGACCTGAGTCTTTGAATCGGGTCGTGCCCACCAGAGAGTCTCATCTCTGCGAAGGTCAGCAATCTTCTTGTTGAGCTTGTGAGCTAATACAATGGTCAGAGGCATGCTCTCCTCTGTCTCATCCGTTGCATATCCAAACATCAGTCCCTAGGATCAGGGCATTCACAGAGAATACAATTCTGAACTGAACTGTTCAACTATGAGTGCCAAAAGTTCATGATCTACTAAAAAATCTCCATTTACTTACTGCTTTCATGACAGTAGAATTTACTTCAATAATAATTCATACTTAAAAGGCCTCTAATGGGAAAATACCAGGTGAGCTAAAAAAAAAATTTGCCACTCTTTGAAATGTTGTGGCACCGCTGAAACAGCAGCTAGAACTATGAGATTCCTGTCATACACATCTCTATGCATCCTTTGAGCATTTGAAAATTTTTGGCTTGTTATCTCCAGCCACTTTGGCACAAGAGTGATTTTACAAAAGCAACTGGAATTTTATTTTTGTACTTGCACCTGGACACTGACAGGAGGACCTGTTCCACCCACTCAGAATGGCATTTATTCTCAGAATTTTTTCCTCTGCACTTCAGAACTCACTAAGCAGATCTCTGACTCATCCTTACACCTGGCAATTTGCATAGAATTTTGCCTCCCTGGATTACCATCTTGAGAAACAATTCCACATGAACTGTTTCCTTCAGTTCTGGCTAACTTTAGTCTTCCGCTTCTTCACTTCCTCTAAGATAAACCGGTTCCTCTCAGCTTCTGAAGATATCTCTTAACAATAGGCCTACATTTCTTTCAATCCTTTACCTGAAAATTCTTGCAAATTACAGCCCACCCCATCCTTTTGCAACGAGCAGCATTTTCATGGGGAGACAAAGGAACTCTGGCTTGAAATTTGTGTGCCCCATGCCTACCAGCCACTCTTCTGCTGATATGTTTTCACACGCAAAAACAAAATTCAATTCACCTCTGCATTTTCACTCCTGTGCTAAAACAGCTGGAGAAAAGCTTACAAGAAGTTTAGAACGTTTCAAGGATGTGTAGAAGTTATTGCAAAAAAATCTGTCAGGCTATCTTCTATCTCATGAACTCCAATGAATCCCAAAGTGCAGTGCATTTTTTTTGTCTCACCCAGTATATAGATTATTAAAACCATTGAATATCTGAAGAGTGGCAAATCACCCTTTCTCTCCATCACACTGAAAACTGCATTATGGGTCAGAACTTTAATATATATGTTTATCAACTCAAACAAGGTTCCATTTCAATGCAAGTTCAACAATCCAAACATATTGGATGCAACTACTACATCAGTCTATCACAAATCAGCCAGTGTGCATTCTTGAAGGATGATCAAGTTTGTTATCGTCAGGCAGAAACTCCTTTAGAAAAGCTGAATTGCCTGACTTTCTTCCCAACTTTCAACACATGTATACCAAAGAACAAAGTTAAAGAGTTAATGCTCAATGGTGATGATGAAATGTAACTCAGTCTCAAGGCATTTGAGAATCATTTATGTTTCAGAAGAGGTTCTCTTGAGTAACTAATTAAAATCCTATACTTATAGAAAGCATCTTATATATATTTAATACTGATTGCTGTTGAAACTTATATATGCACCAATGCCAACATTTTGTTGATAACTGTACTTTGAGTGAATCAGTATTGATAGAAACAGGTACCAAATGTAACACAATCACCGATACCTTGTATAGCTCATTGGGGTCAGCTAATTGAGAAAAAGTCAGTACCATTAGCTTCATACAGTCAACCATGACTCCAGTCATTAGCTTCTAATTGAGTTACACAAATCACATTTCTGGTCTTCAAACACATACTCTGATAGATACTTGAAGCAATTATGCAACACAAAAAGTATCAACAAGCACCAGTATCTTACAAATCTCCATTTTGAACCTTGCCCAACCCCTCCAGTCATTCAATTTCACATTTAGAGGGAAAATTTGTCATCCTGCATACTGTGATGCAGCCATGCAAAAATTCAGCATCAATAAAAGACAGCAGGTGGCAAATTTATTAAATATGAGAGAAGACCAGAACCACCACCAGATGGTAGGCAGACAGTAAATGTAAATTCATTGCAAGGAATTCAATGGGATATTCAGAGAGTCAGGTGATGGAAGCAGACCCAATAGAGATGAGACAACAAGCAATTAAATACAAGAATTTCTCCAATTATTGGTAAGGTTCATGAAAGTTGCATTTTAAAAAACATGGCAATTCCTACATAGCACTCCAATGATAGAGTGCAAATCAAACTAAATGTATGGTGCAAGAAAGCCAAGAAACAGTTTTAACTTTTAATTCCGATAAATTTATAGCATGTTTTAGAGCTAACACCAATAAAACTTGAATGTGTTGAATATGAAGTACTGGGACAGAACTGCCTAATGAAGTGGAAGGACATGCAGTAAGTGAATGGATTAGGCATGCCAAGACACGAGCAAGAAATAATAAGCTGAGAGGCAGCACTTATTTAAAATATGATTGCTAGCAGGTCATAGGGAAGGCAATCCAGAAAAATTCAACTTAAAATCGTTGAATTTTGTGCCATGCAATGAACGAGAACCATACAATCATTCCCATCATATCCTGGCAAAGATATGGCATTCCTTAAGTACATTTAGTGCCTCACAGTTTTGTCTCAGCGAAAACACAGGAAACAGGTTTAGTAAATCAAAATACACATTCTGGAATCCAGAAGGGAACAAAAGCAATGTGTGCAATACCTGTCTACATATCAACAAAGGAGCAATCAGGTATATGTGACAGAAGGCGAACCCAAAGAGAGATGGGAATTTTTCACCTGATCACCAGCTCCAATATCATCAAGGGACTTGTCCTCATGAACTCCAGATGCTATGTTCGAACTTTGCTCCTGTGTCGCCAAGATTACACTGCATGTTTTGTAATCAAAACCTGCAAGCAGTGTGACATGCAATTTTTTTTAAAGAAAGTTAGTGGGTTCCCTTCACCTTCAGCCAAGTTTTCCCTCTCCTTTTTGCCATTCAGTCTGTAATGGTTATTGCCAGTTGATATATGCCTTCCCCTCTGTATCCATTAATTTCCATGCAAAAAATTTGTTTTGCTGAATTCTACCTGATCCCCAGCCCCAAATTCATCTTCCTCTTTGTTCTTGTGGACACCTGCAGCAATCTCATGATTCTGCTGATGAATCACTGTCATCACATTGCATGTTGCATAGTCAAAACCTAGGGAAAAACTCTCATCAGTGAAATAACCAGAGCAAAACCTCTGCCTGTAAAAAGTCAAGTACTTTGGAATTTCCAAAGGAATTACTATAATTTATACTTGTACCATAGCAACCTTAAAAACTCTCTCTCTTTCATATATGTAAACTTGTAGCAATGCACCATCCACCAACACCATGACTAAAATACACCCAGATGAAATCAGGATCAGCTGAAGAATTCTCAATACAACTGGCCAATGTCGTAAGGGGTTGATTGAGAATGCAAGTAAGTATAGACTTCTTGGTTGACAATCATAGCTGGGCAAAAATCATCCAAAATATTAATTAAAATACATTTATACAAATCATTAAATAATTAACACAATTCAAATACTGCAACAGGTCATATTTGTACCAGCATATCTAATTATTAAATTCATATTCCTAATAACAAGAATATCTAAATTCATGTATTTTGTATGAGATTAGGAGTTTAATAAATAAATCAAATCACAACTTATAAGTCCATTCAAAATAATTATTTTTAAAAATCTAAATACCATCAAAGATTTGATTCAGATCAATGATATACAATTTTATTTGAAGATAGGGAGTGTTCATGCCTTTGCCAGTGTAAATACTTAAGTTACATCTGCATCACAAGAATATTTAACTTCTTCTATACTATGAATATGATTTGTGACTTCAAGAGTCAAGATCAAATCACTAATTAATTTTTTCAAATTAAAACATAAATTGGTTTGTTTCCCCCAAAAAAGGCAAATCAAAATCAATGATGTAATTTCAAAATCTGATTGAGATCCACAAAAATTAAACATACCCTTCTTGGAATCGTCATAGCCAATGCGTTTGACCGTTTCACGGACAATATGCTGGTAGTCAACTATGGCTGAGGATGTGATCTCTCCACAAACTAGGATCATTCCTGTCTTAGCAACACACTCTAAAGAAAGAAATTTAAAGGTATTCCAGTGATGGAAAGAAACCAATCATGAACAAGCAAAATACACTCAAATTAAAAGAGGTTTCCTCACCACAGGCCACTTTGGCATTGGGATCATCTCTCAAGTGCGCATCCAGAATGGCATCGCTTATCTGATCACACATCTTATCTGAGGAATCAAAGAACAAACTCCAGTATTCATAAACATATTTAATTCAGGCCTGAGTCCAATCTCAAACCCTTGAAACGAATTTCTTTGACTAAGGGATAGATGTTAAACAAGGTCATGTCTGCAATTAGCAAATTTTGTGATCTATTAATAAGAATGCTTGGGAGACAGAGTTGAGACAACTGCAGGGTGGTAGGCCTCACTAATCCCCTTTACCCTTCTCATCATTCCCAGGAAGGATTGCTTTTATTTACTGAGTGTGCAAGCATGCAGGCTGCAAGCCATAAAAAAGACCTAGTACAGTACCCAAGAGCATTGGAGTCTATTTTTTCCAATAACCCTGACAATGCCTGAAAATCACAAAGGAGGTCTTACAGGTATGGACACACATGAAAGGAGGGAACATCAACATCAAATCATAATGAAACAATCATTACATTCATGTATCTGACAAGTTAGAAAAGTGTAGCATATCTAAGGGTGTAAAATTCTAAAAGAAATGTTTTCCTACCCCTTTTTTCTCATTTTCCTAAAAGGCTGTAGCACCTCTAAAAGCAACAGGTGTTGCACATATCAGCAACTACCAAAATGATGAGCGAAATTTGTCCCTGATCACCCCATATTAGTTATGAAAAAAGCAATAGGTCATGAAGGTGATGGAGTGCTTTGCACCCAAGGTCCTACACTTCTGGCACTCTGACATGTAGTTTGTGCTTACTTTGCATAGGATGAACACGAGGAGTTCACTTTCCTTTTTATTGCAATTATTAATTTATGCTGGTACTATTTAGGTCCTCATCCAGAGTTCAGGAGATTTCTCCTACACTTTGGTGAAACAGCATCAAAAGTTCTTGGCCCTATGCACAGATGGAAAAAAGACTTCCTTGTGTGTTGACACAACATGCTGCATAACTATGTAGGATGTACCAAGACAGCATTAACAAGTACTCATGTCAAGCTGATCATGTTTGAAGGCTTATCGCTCGCTCCTCATCAGTGGAGGCCCAAGCATGCACAAACAATTGAGATCCATAAAATTTGGACCATTTACACATTCTGGCTGACTATTTAACACTGACAGGGTTTCAGTTAACTTCAAAATTGATCAGCCCAAGGAAGATATGAATTAAAACAAGCTTAGCCTGCCACAGGCATGATGTAATCAAGTGAAACACTGAATACAATTGAAAAACAATGCAAGCTACGATGGTAGCACATTCCATGGCTAAATTTTCATAGACCTTGGTCTATGTGGTCTGCTAAACATTAGGATCAGTTACCAAGTATCAGGGGGGATACAGATCTGTACACCTAGTAGAACTTCCTGTAGTACCCAGTTTAAAATCCTGGCTGGAAACAGCTATAATTTCCAGCTGGTCTCCAGCTGTATATTCAGACCAATTCCAACTGGGTAACAGCTGGAAAGTAGTCATCTCCAGATTTCTTCCTAATTGCTATATCGCAAACTGAATGAGAATTTTTTTAAATACTATTTTTGTTGGAGGTCCATCAACAGGAACAGCTGATTTTCAACTATAAATTTAGCCACATTCCAGCTGTAGGGTCCTCTTTATAAATTTGCAACTGGAAAATTTCCAGCTGGAAACAGCTATTAAAACCAGCTGCATTCCAATTGGAAAATTCCAGCTAAGAAACAACTGGTACCTACTGTTTTCCAGCTCTTTGCCAGCTGGAAATGGTCAGAATTTACAGATTCAGTCCAGCTGGAATATTCCAGTTGGGATTTTAAACTGGGTAGGCAAACACCAAGACCATATACCTATAGAATAGCATAAATATGGCACATGGCTAATTGGACTATGCCCAAGACTTAAGCCTATGTAGCATACTGGGCAATGGAGAAGGGTATAACCAACCTGGATGTCCCTCTCCAACTGATTCAGAGGTGAAGAGAAAAGAGTCCCTCTCCAATGGATGAGCTTCAGCTGTTCCATCAGGAACATGATCAATGTAATCATTGTTCCCTGTATATTCGGTCCCACTTCCATTGCTCAGACTAGAATTTAGCTGCGGCATGGTCCTCTTATCACTGCTAGAAGGGGATCTCAAACCCTTGAGTCCAGATGACAGAAACCTGCAATATGAGGTCAAAAACAAAATGCATGAGAATTGCAAACTAGACATCTCCCTTTGTGAGGAGGCGAGAGAAGAGAGCAAACGAGGCTCAACCTCAAGTTCATCAGCCTTCACATTCAGATATAGGGTTTATGATTGGGTTTTAGTTTTTCTGGATGCAGATCAGAAATGCCTTGTGGCTCTTCATGGGTCAAAGTCTAACATTACACATAAACTTATAGTCTACATAGTTATAAGTTAGACCAATAGATACCGCAAATCCAGACCTTGTGTTAAGTCTAGCCTACCATGGGATCTACCCTATCCATTAACTCTATGTAAGCCTTGGTCTTAACAGTAGAGCCTAACGTTAGGGTGCTAGGCCGCACCCTATCACTGGATCGACTTTTTTCGCGTAAATCGTGGACTACGGCTCAAAGAAATGAGAATAGGTCTGGAATGACGGAAGATAATATGCAACGTGGCCTAGAAACGGCAGGCCAACGGACTGGCTGCGACAGGGGAGCACATGGCACATGCGCGGCGCCATGACCCTGCGGTCTGCGGACCCCACGACCTTGGACCGTGGGATAGCTAGCCTGAGGATTCCACGTTCCGCAGAAATTTCCCACGTCTGCAACAACGGATGAATTCATTCTCACGAGTCAGAACCACAAGCCGCAGGAATTTTGCTTCTGGAAAATCCTTTTCCTCATAATTTAGTAAGCAATATGCTTAGAAATGGGATTAAAAAGGAAAAATTATTCAGGCCTGAGAACCAGGGCCGTATCTAGGATTTCATTTCGGGGGGGGGGGGGGGGGGGGGGGGGGGGGGGGTGGGGGGGGGGGGGG
>CAJPEV010001648.1:16521-61260 GCA_905338385.1 Darwinula stevensoni
CCCAAACAGCATGTTTATGTTAATTTTACGTAAAATGAATGCAAAGTTTTTGTCCATTTTATATCATTTTTACGCAAACCATTGTCAAGAAAATGTCAACATGTTTGCAGAAATGTCACCTCTGTGATACGTAAACGGTGATATAAAATTAACGTAAATTTTACGTAAAATTGACATTCCCGTTTGCATTCCAAACAGCATGTTTACATTCATTTTGCGTAAGATTTATGTTAATTTTCGCCTGGCATTCATGCGTATTTAAAGAGTCAATCAGTCCCATTGATATACCGAACCTCCTCTTCCTTTACGTTCTTCAGAGCTCTAGGGTGGTTGGACGAGTACACGAGTACTCATTCTCACCAGCACTCAAGAGTACCAAAGTGACCTACTGCTTCCTCCTCCCGTACTGGAACCTCGGGAGGAGGAGTAGATGTTCAAGGGAGCTCTCTTCCTTTTAGGATAGAGAAGATGTAGTACTTGTGGGGTTGGGATTCTACTCTACGTAAACATGATGTCATTTTCATGGCAATCGCAAGAAATTTACATTGTTTGCAAGAAATTGATATCGTGTTTACGTGAACATGCTGCTTGGGCGGATGATCCCCATTAAGAAAGCGGTCTTCTTCCTTGCACGCAAGAAACCCGACCGAACTTCCGTATCGCGACGGATTTGAGATGTTTAACCCTTATCCAGGCACTGGGCCCTGGGGGGGGGGGGAGTCCAATGGAGCAAATGAAATATACCCCAGGGTATATTTCATTTCATTACTCCACGCAATTTTTTCAAAATATTCTGCAAATTTGATATAGGTTTCATAGACAGTCATCCATAGATTCAAAAACTAATTTTCAATGTTTGGATTTGCTTTTAAGGAAAAAATGCTAAAATTGTTCGGCCTTGCCCGTTTGTGTCACAAAAATACCTTGCCCGGATAAGGGTTAAGGCCGATCGCTAACGCACGAAGAGGCCGGCGGAGGCACAGTGATGTACGTCCGAGTTAGGAGGAATCCCAAACCCAGACTCGTCGAGAGACCCTCTCGACGAGTCTGGGTTTGGGATATCACCTCCGCCTCCTCGCAATTGAATCCAGACGGAACTTTGTTTTTGTCTCTATATATTAATATATCAAACCCAAAGGGAATAAATCGGCTGCTGTTGACCATATCCTCGACATCTTTCGAGGCACGCAGTCCCTCACGTAGACACGAATCGGGCCTGTTTTCGTCACATCCAACTAGGGTAAAACCGTCAAGTTCGGACGATATCAGGTGCATCGTTAGAAAATGAAGAATCGGTGAGCTCTCCCTCGGACACAGTTCTTCGCAGCTTGGACGAACTGTTTCTAAGGGTGATCTCGCAAACACGAGACAATTTATTTCATGGTGCCCGAGCTTAGATGGTTTAACCCTATCTGGCTATCTACCGAATGCTGTGGATTTTCCGACTCGGAAGAATGCCAGTCTAGACCAGATATGGACAAATAACTCAGAGGCGCAGGTGAAGAAAACCTGAAGGTCATCCGATCGTTCCGCCTCACTAATGTATCCAGTGCCTCACGAAATATCCTCGGGGTAAAACTCCTCGATCCGTTAAAAATGAGAGATCTCAATCTTCAACGACTTCGCTTTCGATTCGAATACACCGACTGGAAGGTTCTACCAGACTCGTACGACCAAGACCGTCTCGGGTTTTGCTGCTAGTGACTCGAGCCACTCCGCGCACGGACTCCGACTTCATGGTCGGTTTCCATGGCAACGAAAGCTAACAAACATGCTGGAGCGCCTCGAAGGAACTAATCGACCGTCAGAAAGAAAATAAATCCAACACTTCTAATTCTTAACATTTTTCTCCCTACGCACCCCCTGAAGCTCAATGCATCCAGCACGCAGGTTTGAACCCCATGAACCCCCTAAATACGGCCTTGCTGAGAGCGTGAATAAGTGAACTCACTTCGAGGAGATCAAGCGATACGCTCTTCCACGGAGCAAAACTTGATCTCGAGCGATTCTAAATCCGAAAAGATGTTGGAAAACGACGATCTCTCTCTCGCTCCCACGTGACCCGACCCGACTCGACCCCTTCCGTCAGCTTTATTCCTGCAGAATGTTCGACTATGGAAGCAGTCGGAGCGCAGCAGAAAATCGATTCCTACACTAGTTCGAGGATCGCCGATTCGATATCCCTGTTGGAATTTTCCACCTGGATACAGCTGACAAAGTAAGCTCGAATCCGGTCGGAAAATTCCATCTGGGAACCAATCACGATCCGGCATGATCCAGCGGCTTCTTAGTTGGAATGAGTCAGCTGGAAGCTGACCACCCTCGCACCCCCTGCACCTCTGCTCCGCAACCCCGCTGAAGAACCCCTGCTCTAATACTTTGGAGTCGCGAGCTTTCATCCCCAGACCTCTACGAAGAAGACGTGAAGCATTTCTCGCGTGGACCCGATGGCATACCGTCGAGGCCTGTAAAAACCCGTGCCAGAGAGTTGGCCGAGCCTCCGATGCATCTTTTCGCCGGATCCGATAGAATACCGACGAACCCGAAGAGAGATGAGAATGCACCGACTCCGAAGAAGAGCCGAAAGAAGACCCGAGGCCAGATGGCCCCAAATCTCTTCTGCCGAGAACCTTCGAATGCATCCGTCTCGACTGCCTGAAGGAATCCGACGCCCTTTCCATCGATCCCTTCCGATGAAACCGTCGACGATGGCTATCGATCGACGATGCCTTCGTCACCTGGTCGCTCCGACTCCGGATGGAAGGCGTAAAAGACAAAATCAGTCTGCTGTCTTTTCTCGGCTCTGCGTGTGAAGGCGGCGTACGATTCCATCAGCTTCTGGCAGAGAATGGCATCCTTCTCTGGCTCGATTCGTCCGTGACGAGTACTTCAGACGACCTTCGGTTCGATTCTGGAGAAGTTCACCCGTCAGAAACAGGCGTTTAACAGAGAGGTGTTCTGTCCCTGATTCTCTTCGGCGTCGAGACGGACTCCACACACTCGTCCTTACCGCAGATCTGCGAATACCAACATGCTGTCTGAGATCGGATCCAACAATGGCGTGAACTCACTTCGAGGAGATCAAGCGATACGCTCTTCCACGGAGCAAAACTTGATCTCGAGCGATTCTAAATCCGAAAAGATGTTGGAAAACGACGATCTCTCTCTCGCTCCCACGTGACCCGACCCGACTCGACCCCTTCCGTCAGCTTTATTCCTGCAGAATGTTCGACTATGGAAGCAGTCGGAGCGCAGCAGAAAATCGATTCCTACACTAGTTCGAGGATCGCCGATTCGATATCCCTGTTGGAATTTTCCACCTGGATACAGCTGACAAAGTAAGCTCGAATCCGGTCGGAAAATTCCATCTGGGAACCAATCACGATCCGGCATGATCCAGCGGCTTCTTAGTTGGAATGAGTCAGCTGGAAGTTAGCTGGATTTTTTATATTTTTTTACAGGTTATTGGAAAAAAGGAAACAACCTCGGGGTTTTGTACGATTCTTGTTGCATGATGGAAAAAGAAGATGAAGGATTACAACAGTCGAAGGATTAGTCGACTAGGGATCGGATCGGTCGCCAAAAAAAAAATGAGAACGCCCACACGCTTCCGGACGCAAAAAGGATCAAATCTGGGCTGGACGGTAGAAATAACGGCGCAAAGCTCATTTTCCACATCCGAACGGCACCGAATTTTCGCTCTGGTAAGATGAGACACGCGAGAAGAGAATCTTCAAAGACGGAGTCCTTTCTATTTGGTGAAAACAGCGCACCAACACCACCCCGAGTACTCAAATTACAGCTCAAAAAGCGGAATCCATCCCGGATCGCGAGAAACGACCGGTGGAAATGGACACCCGTTGGAAGAGAATGGATTTTCAAAGCCTGCACTAGGGGATCGCTTTCATTCGGTTTCGTTCTCCGGAGAAAGAATAAAAAAGCCATCGGTCTTGCATTTCGGAGAAAAAGGTTTTACCTCCCGCTACTTTGCTTAACTCATTTCGTCCCATCGTCCTATTTAAAGAACGGCAATGTTTAAACTTTATTTTTTCCAATGTACAATTTAACATTTTCCAAAATGTATTATCACACTTTACAATAAAATTACACTTGCTCCCCCCCCCAAAAAAAAAAGTCAGTAAAGGTTTTCAGAAATTCCACAGGAAAAAAAAGAACTTAATGGGTTAAATCTTTCCTTGAGCGTCTTCACGAGGCCGAGAAGAAAGAAGAAGAAGAAAGAAGAAAAGAAGAAGTGAACGTTGAAAAGTGAAAAGAAATATAAAATAATCCATATGATACATAGTTTTACGAAATTGCAGATCGTAATGAACTTAAAACTAAAACTGGAATGACCCGTCTCGACCGGCTGGAATGACCGGTCTCGACCGGCTGGGATCCCCTCGCGCCCCAGTTTCAAAATCGCCGATCCGACTTGTTCCCCGAATTCCATCGTGATGCGCCGAAGAGTGCGGGGAACACCGGTGTGAAACATGGCAGAAAGGTCACGATGACTCCTGCGTGACTCCTGAACCTCCCGAGCGAATGACCGTTTCGAGTCGGTGAGTCTCAACTATAGGAAATGTGCTACCGAAACCCTTGCCCGTTATTCTTCGAGCATCGTCGCCACCTCCGTCATCTTCGTCACCTTCGTCACTTCTCCGCTTTGCGTCCCGTACCGACCGACTGCGTCCGTCTGCCAAGAGTCGTCCCGTCGTCGATCGCGGCGAAGATGCTGTCGTTCTTTCGACGACGAGGAACGGCCGAGAAGTCGTCTATCGTGTCTGTCTCGAGAGCGCGTTTTGCCGTTCGATTGCAGCTCCGGTGGACGTCTGCAGCAAACCCATCGCGATCGGTGACTCCGACCGCCATCGCCGACGGTCCGAAGCACCCGGGTGACACGATCGGTCCTCGCTCGAGAGTCCGAGTCTGTCGGTCGCAGCTGCCACGCGGTCGCCTGAAACTGCGCTGGACTGCTGGGTTCCATCTGGTCTCGTCACCGATTTCATTCGGGTTCGTATCTTCCCTCGCCTTGCATACGTGCCGTCCGCGTACGAGATCTGATCGAAAACTTCCGGGACTGATTTTTTTAAATGACGCTGTGGTGATCCGGGTTCCGATGGTTTGACACGTTCTTCGGCTTGGGAAAGAAGAAGAAACGACTGGGAGCCAAGACCGGGGAGTAGTGCGGATGATCGAGCACGGGGATTGCGGGCTCGGTCAGAGATTGGTGCACGGCGATGACTCGCTGGACCTAGGACGTCGTCGTGCTGCGGGATCCACGACCTTGCCTCACGCTTTTCTCTTTCTGGAAAGAGAGATGAGCGGGAGGCAAGGTTTTCTCACACTTTTCTCTTTCTCTTTCTCACGGTGAGATCGTAAGTCCGGGTCACCGTTTGCCCTTCTGGTCTCACCCTCACCGTGCTCACTCGTCTGCGCGATGCCGTTCGCAGGAAGAGAAAAGCGGCAGGCGAGGAGAGGGAGGCAAGGAGGGGCAGGCAAGGAGAGGGAAACAAGGTCGTGGATTCTGCAGCACAACGTCCCAGGCCCAGCGAGTCATCGCCGTGCACCAATTATCTGACCGAGCCCGCAATCCCCGAGCTCGATCATCCGCACTACTCCTCGGTCTTGGCTCCCAGTCGTTTCTTCTTCTTTCCCAAGCCGAAGAGCGTGCCAAAAGGAACGGATTCGAGGACATTTAAAGCAGCATCAGAAACGCGACGCGAGCGCTGCCGGCGACTCCAAGAGAAGAGCACCGGAGATGCGGAAGGGAACCACTTCGAAGGAGATGGCCATCGACAGTCGGAAAGAGTCACCACAGCGTCATGATAATAAAAATCAGTCCCGGAACTTTTCGACGAGACCTCTCGTTTCTTTCGGTGCAATCGGAAGAATGGATCGCCACACTGTGAAAAGTTTAAAGCGCCTAGCCACGACGGCGCACTACAAGTTCAAGCGGCAAAAAGTTTCACAGCCGATGGGACGCGTCATCGTTCGTCTAGAATTGTGTACTGGTTTTATCAATAACGAGATGCATTGATGCGAGTGCCAGCCAAGACCGAACGCCCGATCCGTAACATAAAGATTTTAAATGCCGAGATCGAATACTTCGGCATTTAGAATCTTCCGGAAACTTTGATTGCTTTTGAAACATCATGATTACATTTTAGCCTAATGTTGGTCCCACGAGTCTCACCATGAGAAAAGAACAACAGAAGAAAGAATAACTCTTCTTAAAGTTCGATGCTTGGGTGAGGAGTTTCCGGGGGAAAATGAACGCCTTCTGACGAAAGGTTTCAGTCTTGTCATGGGAACGAGGAACATTTCACGCGTGGGAAAGTGTTAAGGGCACTAAAATGGCTACCTGATCTGTGAACAAAAAAAAAATTCGGAAGAGAGATTTGGGTACCGACGGACTTTTCTCGCTCGACACGGTTTCTCGATGGGTTGCAGCATGGATTCATTCGTCGTGGCGATCGTCCTGAATCTCGATCGACATGCACTCGAGGAACTTCTTAACCGTGATTTTCATTCCTTTTCGCAAAGATCCAGAACCGAAGAACGTTACGATGACGAAACCGTAAAGAACGCAATCCGTAATCGCAAGAGGTCTTCACGTCCGAGTACTCGATCGCCGGTGCCGCTGAATCCGGAACTCGCAAACGCTGGACATCTTGTCGGAAGTTCCGAAAATTCCTTGTAAAATTAAACTTCTTGAAAATTTTCATGCATTGCAATACGTTTAACGCTTCATATATGCCAAACCTTTACATAGGAGACATCTTTCATGCATTTTTGAGAGGTCATCGTCTCGAGTTGCTCTCCATTTAAATACTTTTCGAAGCGACTCGTTTCCTGTGTGGCGTGAATCCAGAGCCACGTGCTCCTGTGCTTCTCAATTTTGCGATCGAATGCGATTCTCT
Source organism: Darwinula stevensoni (assembly GCA_905338385.1). Lineage (NCBI taxonomy): Eukaryota > Metazoa > Arthropoda > Ostracoda > Podocopida > Darwinulidae > Darwinula > Darwinula stevensoni. The sequence goes on from CAJPEV010001648.1 coordinate 23,442, forward strand.
CTTCGCCGAGATTCGTATCGATCGTTCCCTCGAATTCCCCGAGACTCGAGCTTCTTCAAAGCATCTTTTCCTGCCCTCATCGGCTTTTCGGTATTCCTAACTTTCGATAGAATCCGGACGTTTGCTTCGGTCCTTCAGAAAGGCGTGCATCCACGCTCGCTCGAACCCGGCGACACTCTCGCCGCGAAGCACGAGCGTAGTGCAAGGTGAAAGAGAAGGAAGAAAAGGAGGATCGCTTCCTCCAGACGAAGTCGAGGCGAAGTGCATCCTGCAACCCTGCCATTCGCACTGCGGTTTCGGTATACGAGAATGGCTGCCGTGCCTCGCGCTCGCCCGGTCCCCTACCGTCTCCGCACTGGTGCGTTCGCCCGCAGAGCTTCCATGGGATCGCCTTACACGACCTCGATACTGCTTCGGATGGCGTCGGATCGAGCTCAGACGGGTTTCTCGTAAATAAGCGCTCGTGGCCTTGCTCCGTCGGAACTAATAGAGATTGAATTTCCCGAGCTTCTCGAGAGTGCACCATGCATAATGTATGCCGTGTGATAAGATCTCCAGTAAGAGTGGACTCCGAATCCGGGGATCATTTTTGGCATGCCCAGTATTTTTGGGCATCGTTTACGTCTTTACTCGGCGTGCATTTTATTAGCGAACATCCTTTGCTGAAAAAGGCATCGAAATTTTCACAACTGACAAATATGATACGCTTGAAATTTAACGTAAAGAAAATACTTTTCCAGACACAACCTTAATATGAGATAGTTGTAAAATTCTAAAATCCTCGTAAAGGAGCATTTGAAGGAGCGGATGGCCTTTCGCTTTCGCCCCTAGAACGGACCAGCCCCTTGCCCATGGTTCCTTTCCACCCCCTTACCCCTTCTTTTGCCATACTTATTGGCGGCATTAGGAGAGTTTTGAGGGAGATAATCTCCCTAATGTTTTCCAAAATTACGCATGATATTTTCTACGGAAGTAACATAATCGCTGAGGGCAAAGTGTTTGAAAATACTGTAATGTCTTCAGCAGTTATTATACTGCTAAGGATGCAATTTTTTAAAGGATCTGGCAATAATTGGCAAAGGTGCAGGAATCTCTCCCCGGGATTCACCTAGGCGAGAGAAGGGTGCTGCATGTAGGCGAGAATTCACAGTAAGAGTACGAAATTTATACTGATGGGAAAGGGGAGGAAGCTGTAGCGTAGTGGGACTATATGAGTCGCAGGCTACTTTTAATCCACCCCTCCTCCCAATGAAATGTTTCTTTTTTTTCGCAGCGCCTCCGATGTCCAAATCTCACACTATTTTCTCTTGCATAATCTTAAGACCGCGCATGATAACGAGACTCGCTATTTGGCGGAGCGAGGTCCAGTTTGCGATTCACTTCAGCGGATTATATTATTCATGACGAGAAATGATAAAGCACATTGTCGTTCGACTCGGTCCCTCCATTTATGCGAACGATCATATGAAGTCACGCGTAACCATCGTGTGCAGTGAGTGATGCGTAAGGAAGGACATGGAGACGACAGACTACAGAATGAGCTGGACGGAAGGAATTAGCAATGATCCACTGGCGAAGGAGGAAAAGGACGAAGAAGTGATGAGTCGGGGTCGAGTGGAGGTCGAGAAAAGAACGAAGAATGACTGGTCGTGGCCTTGTTTCACGTTCTACCTTTTATCCGATAACTTCTTCCTGACATCCCTTTTCCTCCTTGTTATACATCCCCACTCTCCTATCTTTGATCGTTGATTCCTCTTTGATTCCCGAATCGTACCCATGCTGATTCATGCTGATCAATCACTATAGTATTGAACTTCAGCAAACATTTTAAAATGAATATGGAATTTTATTTCACATTCATTTGCGTTATCTCTTATGCTTTAAAAAAATGCTGTGCGTTTCACTTCGCGCTATTTAGAATGTATTTGTTCAAATTAGCTTATAGGGATGTGTCAATTGTGATATGTTTTGGGGGATAAGGAGTGGGAGAGAATAATGGAATTTGTGCTTGGGGAATATCGGTTCTTCGTGCAAAAAATACAACTTAATAAACCCGTCAGCTGTACACATATGTGAAAAACTTATAATAAAAAAAGAAACCAACAAGAACAAGTCAAACTCCAGAGGAGCTCTTCCTTTTTTATTGCTCCACACGATGAAACTATGAGAAACAATGGCATTAGAAGAGGGGCAGAGTGAACGGTGAACACAGAAGAAATTGCCCAAAATGCATTATTAAAAAACTTCCAAGTAAGATCGAAGAGCTTTACTGTTCATGCATGCATGCATTCAATAATTGGTTTTTCATCCATCTTGCATACATGTCGTTGAAGCACAGTCTGTCATATATTCCATTTCTCCTAACGAACGACTACAACGGAAGCCAGCTATTTACGTATATCTGACGTCATCGCATCTGAATTCGTGGGACGGTAATATAATTCCTATATTTTTTCTGTCTTTCTCTCTCGTCTCACGTACTGTCGTCACCTCTTGGCCCTGTGCAGTGAGGTTATAGTTACGATGTTGATCTAAGGCCACACGTTGTGGGGTATGAACATCATAGTGGCAATGCTGCGATCTGGCTAAGGAAGAGGAAAGCGAAAGCTTTCAAGAGCGTGGCGTAGGTGTCAGTTGAGGTGGATGCGTGATTGCATTCCTCTCCATCGCAGGAACAATACATGATCTGAACCTTGAACGTGCCGGCTCGAGTGTAACAATGTCTGCCATCCTCCAACGTGGCTTTTCCCAGCCATCCGCAAGATCGCACGTAGCGAAAATCGTCTCCAACTAGATGAGAAGAAGACAAACATTATTCAATCAGCTTCCACACCGTATTGCATTTTACCGAGTTAAAAAAAAATGTCGAATGTAAGTGAACGTTCATGCTGAATGACAGGGGTTTTCCAGCTATGAGGGCGACCATGAACAATAACTAACTTAGCGCAACTTCGAAAGTTGTAAAACTGGCATGACGTCGAGGTGATGTCAGACTAGTGGATGTTGTTATTACATTATTTTGCTTTCGCTTCTATAAGCGAAATTAAACAACCTGAAGATTTATCTATCAATTGAACCAGTTTCAATGCTACAGCCACTTAGACACAGCGCTGCAGTAGGCTCATCGACTCCGTAGATGAGCCTGAACTGGAGTTAAACTGAAAATACAGGTAATCAGCACATCCACTGAGATTTTTCGTTATAAATTGAAACCAGTACCACTGAAAATCAGTTTCGGTAAGCACATTCATTGCCTAGCTATAAGTGGTCAGCCAATTGCCCCTTGCCCAGTCACAGTTTAATCATGGTTTTCTTTTTAGTTAACTGGATATTAACCAAATTTAAATGCGATTTTACATTGCCAGTATAATCATAGTTTGTATTCTGGTTCAGTTTACTGAAGATAAACTGAAATAGAAACTATAGAGGTTGAATGAAATCAATGCCATTTCTCTCAAATTTTTTTTAATGAACCATTGATACTAGCTGCTATAGCGCGAAGGAGAATGATCAAAATCGGAAGTGGTCAGATGGCAAACACATAAAATGCCTTTATTACTAGCATCAACCTACTCACTGATGTTGAATTCAGATATGGAAAGGGTGGAATGAACTATAGTGGTAATGACAGTGGGATGCTGTAAAAGTGGTGGTACGACGGAATATGAGAGGTTAAAATTCCCGGTAGAAAACCCCCGGCATGAATACTTCCAGATACCTTACCACTCGTCGTAATAATGCTAAGGCTCGAATGATGAAACCTCCTTAGTTGAAGGTCCTTTAAGAATCCATGGAGTCCTAGGGGGGAATCTTTTAACTCAAAAGCTCCTGTATGTCTTGAATTAGGTTTCAGCATTAGGGCGTAAGTGAAGCAAGAGCGTCCTAGACATCAGGTACTCGTACATGGACCAATCAAAGACACCGATAAGAAAATAAAAACAACTCGATGAAACTGAAGTGTGCGGCTTTTTCGAGTTTTTCCATTCTTCTTCCTTCACTTTCGTTCATATTCACCCAGAGAGGTAAGGTCGACGGCAAGATTGTAACCTGTGGCATGATCCTCGCCTCTGCTAAGATTCAAAACCTAATCTGATATTGACCTGAAAAGATTGTAAGAAGCAACCAAACAGGAGTCTGCTATTCCTCACCTCAGTGCCGAATTAACGCGCGTATACACAAGGTAGGGGGTGAGGATAAAACCTCAGGTTTTAGGAGGTGAGAGGAGTAGACGCCCATGAATAGCAGCGCAACCGAAAGAGGGGGTGGGGTGGGGGTTCATGGGTTTCACACCTCTTCATGATACTTCTTGAGAAATGAAAACCATTCAGGACCTACATCACAGCTCATATGACATTAATATAAATGCCATTTGTGTGCACTGATTTTGGAATCCGATGTGGAATCGAACAAACATCGAGAGTTCCCCCTTCATCCCAATATTTAGACAGCATTTACTGGGTGGGTCGGCCCAGTCTAAAAGTATTCCCCCTTTTAGATGAAGTTGTAGCCCGAGTCTGGGAGTGGAAGAGGCTCTTCGCTTCGAAACTACTTTTAGAATAGATTAAATCCAAATTTCGATAAAGTTTAGAATAAGTTTAGATTTATATTAAGCTTACCAGAGGGGAGGAACAGGCCCCTAGATGCCGGTTTGCAGTGGTTCAGTTAGAAACATGTGCAAGAAGCATTGTTAGGCATGTGGGTACGACCGACAGTGCTATTCAGCATATCATGCGTCACAATGGAGCTCGTGAAGCCATAGAAGGACAGATAAATCGATAGTCTATTTGTACTCATATTCGACTAAATGCATTAAGGGATCATTCTCAGCGATGTGACGGAGCAAGGTGAAGAGCATGAGCAAAAGTGAAAAATCGGTCAGCCTTAGGGGAGAAGCTTAGACGTACTGCCTAAGCTTCTCCCCTAAGGCTGACCGATCATCGAGTTTTTTCTTTCTGTCACTAATTTAGGCCTTGGGTTAACAAGCTAAATAAACACACAGAGAGGATAGAGTTGATTTACAATTGCGCTGACCACGTTAATGAATGTTTCTGTGTCTCCCCCTTCGCAGATGAGGCTGCCAGTTGCCTGCCAATATACCCATTCCTTCACAGGACAATGGAACGAGCTCGAGGAACTTCTGAGATGCCATATGCAAATCTGGAGCTTTGAATGAAGAATCCAACCCTTATGTGCTCAGAACGAGTCACAAGGGACACGATCTTCTTCTTTTTGAGAGCGAGGAGGGGAAAGCAGCAGAATGGTTTTTCCTTCATCCCAGAAAACATTCGTTCATGTCCGAATCGCCTCACTGTTTCTACGATGGAAGTTCCTCAGTGGCACTCCAGCGGTTCTGACAGCTTTACACGATTCATATGAAATTTGGGGAGATTTTTACCTGCATTTTTCACATCCAAGCCAATGCGAAATTATGAACGCCTTTTCCGGGGGATTTCCAATGCCAGGAGCGAACTCATCGCAAGCTATTTCTTCTTGGGTTTGTTTCATTATAATGGTGCACGGAATGGTTTTTTTTTCTGGCATACAATTCATTCATGTATTTCATTTGGGTCTATCACTCTGGAGGAAGGTCCAAGAGCTTGGACTAATTCAGCGCTACGCCGAAGAGGACGACATGCGCCTTTGGCACATGATGCCCCTTGCTCTTGCCTACGTGCCTGACATTGTCACCGCATTTCAAGCGATTAGTCATGCTGCCCAAGAGCAGCTAGAGCAATCTGACAGCTTCTGGAAAGACACGAATATAGGCAACTAGAGCGACAGCAGTTCCTCTTTTCCGGACCCCTGCTTGGAATGTTTTAGACAGATTTGCCAAGGACAAATAATCACAGTGAGGGTTGGCATCGCGCCTTCAGAACAATTCCGCAAACTCATCATCTAAACACTTTTTTCGGATATACCCAGAATAAGAGAAAGTAGACATGCATATGTGATGGCGAAAGAAATCAGATCTTCATCGCAGCAACAATACTGACCTTGGCATTTTTCCACGACAGATACTCTCTGAATTAAATTGCATTCCAGGAATAAGCTATGAGTCAATTTTGATCATAATTGACACATCGTGTTCTTCTGATTCACAGTTTAATTAAGACAGAAGTCGGAAGAGCGGTTCTTCAGAAGTGGACTGTCCATTCCATAAAGTACTCCTCGATTACGTGAGTAATGAAGCCTTTCAGCTTCCTGACCTTCCCATCGATGAGAGGTGAAAAGAAAAATCTACGGACATCCACAGCACACTCGTCAGCCTCTCGCGGCGCACAGAGAACCGCCGACTCGGCTTATCGACGAGGAACTCCATAATGGAAGACGAGCTTGGGCACTAGATGGGTATTGAAGTTATCTCCCCAATGATTTCTCTTCATATCCCCGGAATTGAGCCCCAGGTCGGAAAAAAATTTAGATTTCGGTAGCCCCCCCCCAAAAAAAAAGAATTCGGGTGTGAGGTACGTAACCTTGGCGCGAGGTCGAGTCTCCCCTAATGGACGCTGCTGAGTCTCTCTCCGATCACTATCTTGTCGAAACCCAACTGTGGTCGTACCTAGCCCCGTTTCATTCGAAGAGATCAATCCATTTGCCAGCACGCACCGGTAGAGTTCTATTTAAGGCTCCACTGGAGCGGAACGGCAAGATGACGTGAGAAGAAGTAGACGTAATGCCACACCATACCCCGTCGCTCGGACTTGCATATTTCATTTTCGTACCGATGGGGTCGATCGGCTCGCCGGTTTCTTCAGATGCGATGAACATCGATAGAAAGCCGACTTCACCGGCGAACTACTACTCGACGGCTGCCGTCGAGTAGTACCTATCGGAGGTAACCACTGACTGCAATATCGTGTTCCTTCTCCATTCCCATCGTGCTAACGATCTTTGGATCCTAAGTACTCTGTCTCATTAGCGTTCCCAGGGTGACCATCCGAGAAAGAAAGTGAATTCGATGGCGACGCGAATATGTAGTAGAAAGGCGAGAGGAGAAAGGCGTGCCAGCGGACAAATAGAACCAATGAGAGAAGGCTCTGCAGTTTTGCGCTCGGATGACGTTCGCATGGGTGACGATCGTTAAGCCTACTACGCGCCTCAACGATCGTGAAGTGAGCATTCATGATCCTCCAATCATCATTTGATGTTATTAATGCACACCAACGATCGTTAAATGACTTGAAGGTAATCAAGCCCCTGTTTCCACTTTAATCAATAGCTAATCGTTCACGTGAACCCAATCAATGCAGCACACCGCATCCCTTCAAAATTTCATCCTACTCTGTGCGTTGGTTGAATACGGCTCCAAACCACCAAATTTCATGCGTTAGCCTTATCCGACCAAGGATTCAAAAGTTAAGGCCTTTCAACGTTTCACGAAAGACCCAATTTTCTCTCGATTCTGTAAAACTCGCTAACCTCATTAACTGTCCGATTTAGATCATTTTAACTTGACCAGAACAATTTTTTAACTTATTTATTCTCACAACTCATTCTACCCTTATTCCTCATGAGAATCGTTACCTTTCAGAAGGAAAAATAACTATCTTCATCCTTTTTTCAATGCAAATTTACAATTTCCCTTTAATCGATGCAATTATCAGAGATTCAATGTTTTTAGCTGTTTCTCAATATACCAGAATGTACACGATGGCCCACACCATTACGACCAAAAACGACTATCCCTGTATCTCTCTTGACATTTAACGTTTCTGTCTGGTACTCGAATCTTTTTTTCGTTTCCATTGAGCGATTAACACAGACCTTTCGAAGGATATCCATAATTTGCATTACACATATTTAGAAAGAAAATAAATGAGTAGAACATTCTAGAAGTTGAAAGAAACCATAAATAAGAGATATAAAAGTTAACAAAGGCAGATGGGGAATCCAGTTTCTTTGTAACGTATATGAAACCGGTGTGCGAATCAAGGAGATGACTTATCGAAATAAAGAATGTTCTAATTAGTTGTATATCACAGTGCTTTCAACAAGAAGAGACGGAATTCATCCAAGGAAGCTTAACTGCTCCTCCTTAAATGCTCCTCTAGTATATGCTTTAATATGTTGGTTAATGATAAATGAGAAAGCTCTTCGTTCTCCTTATAATGCTCTTTTCTGTTTACTCGAGGTTGTCATCAAGGTCAAAGTGGTCGAACTTCGATAACTTCCAGAAGGACTACAAAAAGTACTTTGCGTGAAAATAAAAACGTTTGCATTAATTTTTCCGATTAAAATGAATTTCTTACACTTAAATCAGGCAATAAAAAAGAAGCATAATCGATTTTCGACAAGTGTTCGCATAAGGAGGCCCGAAATGGGGAAGATGAGTGAGGTATGCATTCTTCAATGCCTACTGGCCTGAGTTTTACTAGTCTCTGCTTACGGCGGGATCATCATATTGACGAGATTTAGAGCAGTTGCAGGACTCTTCATGCAAAAATTCTTGAGACCGGCATGAAATTCACTCCTCTTCTCTTCCTCACGCGTCTTTACATTTCATTGATAGCAATTATCAAGATCTAAAATGCTCAAAATATTGAGGGAAATGAAGAAATTGCTCAGGATACGGGAAAGGGATGCATGAAAAGCCAGGGCAGCAGTCGCATCAATTACTGTCTTCAGGCTACCCAATCGTAGCTTGAATTCTGCCTGAAATGTGTGTCTCAGAGTAGAGGATACAAGAAAATGAAATCAAATCGTGCTTTTTGCTTCTTTTTTTTTGTCTAGTTTTTGGAGAACAGCGCGTCGGACTATGACGATGGAAACGACAGGGTTCTTTCCCACGATCAGAAGACAACTGAAAGGGGTGAGATAGGCTGGAAATAGAACGAACCCCTCTGGACGATTTTCCGGCAGAGCGAGGAGGAGACGTTTCCCAGATGCGGCATTAATTTCTGATCACAGTCCACGGCTTCGATGTATGTGGCCGTGAACGGATCCGCACAACCGGGATCCCGCTTCGAGTTGCATTCGTAGCACCGAATCCCTGTGCCTATCGTTAGGATAAATGGGTCAAAGGGAGATGACGGAGTTTGTTTATTTCCGACACCATTTGTATGTGCGAGAAACAGGAGGTGAATGCGACTCACATGAGGAGAGAAGAGAAAAGAAGACTAGGAGGAAGGAGAAGGAGCAGAAAACTTGCTCCATGTTGGACATTCACTCACACAGCCGGAGAGACAGAGGAGAGGGGGAGAACTTGCACTAGAAATATGGCTGCCTCCGTCCATCGATCCCCATCGATCTACGCGACCCCCTCGGAGCGGAGAGAAGGGATAAGCATATAAATCCTTCCTAATCCCCCTCGATCACGTATTATTTCCGATCCTACGAATCTTTTATTTGAATGTCCCCCTTCTAAATCGCATACAGTTCGTTTTAAGCTACTGGGCTAACCCACCCGTCCTCGTGAATAGGAGGATACAAAACTTACAAGCAGGCAGTCTTCTCTTTCATCGCTTCGGAGAGATAACACTCGAATATCCAGAATTAAAGCGCCCGTTATATTGTCCCTGCGTAAGAAATGCATCAAACAAAAATTATAACCAGTAAAAATTAGTAAATTAATATTTTTAAAAAGTATAATCATAAAATTATACTTGCGAAAATGATAATACGTAAGTTATTGCTATTTGGGCCAGCGATGCTGCTACTTGAGCTGCAGGAACTTGAAACAAAAGCTTTCGATCATATGGCAACCGCAGTCAAGTCAAAAACAGAAACAACACGATATTTTAGCCTAGCTCCCATTGGTCTCGTAGGGAAAGGTGGTTTCCAAAAGTGACTTGTCGCACGGAAATCAATTTCGCCTTCTTCTCCACCGTTGAAAAATCACATGGTATTGTCAAGAAATAGAAAACCGAAGAAGGCCTAAAGTGCATGCTGATGATCAAAGGGGGGTTTTCAGAGTTGAAAATTAGGATCATAGATGCTATGAACGCTTTCTCGAAGGAGGAAGTTGGGCAGATGACACAAAACCGTTTTTTTTATATCCCCATTGGTTGGCAGCAGCAAACCGTGCTTACTCAATGGCAGGGCCGCCTAGAGGTTTCCAGGGGTCCGGAGCAAAACGAAACCGGAGACTCCTTCGGAGCCCCCTTGAGGCCTTTTGGAGGCCCCCTTGGAGCCCCTTGATACGCAGGGTCCGGGGCAGATTGCCCCGATTCAATCGAGAACGAAACATCAACATCTAAAAGGCCTTCCAGGCCTTGATATAGAGAACTTCTAAAACTGAGGAATGTAGAAAGTCCTCTCCGTTAGACGACAGGAGTTGGGGCGACAACCGAGAATTGGACCCCAACCGAGAGCAGAGGCGTAAATTGGCCCATGAGCATAGGGGGGCAAATAACATGATGGGGACTGCCAAGGCCAGTGGGGGGTTCTGAGAAAAGGTTCTCAGGTGCGAGAAAAATACCTCCGAGGGGGTGCTAGGTTGGGTCGAGGCCTTTCAAGGGCTGCCAGGGGAGGCGGCCGCCCAGTCTGCACCACCTCCCCGCGAAGGACGTCCCTGACTTAGAAAGGACACATGATGAGGAGATCTAGGCATCCATCTAGTGACAATTCACAACAGTGTATACTGTAGGGTGACCAGACTCCCGGTTTTTCAGGCTATGTCCCGGTTTGAATTTTCCTTTCCATCCTGGTGCCTCCCCCCATTGCAGGGAACAACATTCCGGCATTTTCTTGAAAATGTTCCGGTTTTCCTGAAAAAAAATCTGGCCACACTAGTATATTGCATGTCATCCATAGCCAACATGCTGGTCCTTACCCCCGAGCTCATAATAAAAACATTGCTGACGTAGATAGATATGGAGTGATTCAACGCGGTATAATTGCATTACCAATGAATACACCATTTAACCAAGGCCAATGAACAGCGGCGCAACCAGCTCTAAAGTTTGAGGGGGGGTTCGGGAAAGTTCTAATGACTTGTCTTTCAAATTTCTCCGAATGCAAGAAGGCGTTATCAAATCATCAAGATATATATTCTCAATAACAAAAACGCGAAACGACGTCGTACACGCAAACATTTACGCATTTAAATTCCGTTTTCGCAATTTATAAGATGTTTATCTTATAAATTGCGAAAACGGAATTTAAACAGTAAATGATTTCCCAAATATTTGAGATATCTGGGGAAAATATATACAATTAGACTAAATTAATTTCAGGATTCAGCCCAGATTTCACTGCGCAGACATGCAACTGGAAATTCGTTAATCTGTACGTGATTCATCCCGTTCATCCGAGTCGTCGTCCTTGCGCTTTCGGAAAAAAATTCAGCAGCGTCAGCGTCAAAAATTCAGCGACGCTTCCTTGAAATTTTCATTTTATTACAACGGGTAGCCACATGTGAATGACGTAACCTTCACCTTCCACCTCCCATTTTTGTCCCTTTCTAACCTCGCTCTCAGGTCGTTTGCTCATGATAACATCTTTCTGCGCCCCCTACCCTAGGGGGAAAAGGGGATGGAGGAACAAAGAGATACTGAACGCATTCAGTTGTGATCCAGGCTATGACGCAAGTCATGGCACGAAGCACTGAATGCATCGAGTGATGATGCAGAGGCCCTCTCAATTTTTCTTTGAGATGTCACTTTGGTGTTGAAAATTGTTTATTGCTAGCTGAGGTGACTGCTATACTTGAGTGGCATCACTGGCACCATGATGCAAACTCTTGCATCATGAGCATCCCAGAGTGGTAATATTTAGCTTGAAAGCATTTTGTACCCCTTCATCTATTTCCATTTTCAACTAGCTCTGTTGTCGCTACTACTCAGGAAGGTATTTAAACTTCACTTTCCATACTGGAAAAATGACCCAATGCGTCCAGAAACTTGTGTCAAATGTCCGAGCGGGCTATGCCCTGAGTCATGACCCACCCTGTTAAATCAAGTCACAACTGAATGCACCCATAATTATGAGCAGGGGTACTATTAACGCCTACTACTGTATATTCTCGTCTATTGCCCTCCTCTCGTTCAAACACTTCTCTCTCTCTCTCTCTCTCTCCCATTGAATTATGGAATAAAAAAGAATCCCACGATCAATTCAAAAAGATGCTGTAGAAATCACCAGTCACTCCCCTAGGAGGTAAAGTTACGCTTGCTGCATTTTCCCCGACACTAGATGTAGCTCTTGTTGCTGTTTGTGTCATCTCAACATTGAAAGCAAACGGAAGCCGACCTACCCTGGCTCTATCGACCATCCACTACTGCCGAAAGCGACAAGCCGCTTATGCCCCGAAGGGACATACTCCAAATAGTCCGTACACGGTGACCTCACCGAGTTGCGAATACATTCGAAAATCGAGCACTCGAGCGCAAACGGTTCTGATGTGCTTCTCCAAAGGTATTCCCCGGGCGGAATGAGGTCGTCGGGATGAAACGGCTATCTTTGGTCCTAATTCGGCCCGAAACGTGCTTTTGGATTCTAATTAAAGCCGAAATATAATCAACTCGGACTCATTCCGTGAACGAGTCTGTTTTTGTTTTGTTTTTTGTTTAAAAAAAAAAAAATTCTTGCTGCACGTTTTCAAAAATGTTTTTAAGGGGAAGGGGAACTTAAGAGGCCGTTCGACAAAATACCGTCATACCAGAAACCGAAGCCGTGGCTACGCGACCGAGCGTAACGTCTGTCGGCTCGTTTTATACCTGGTGCTACGGTTCCGGACGAAGCGAGAGCTCGGAGTCTCCGTCCGCGAAGAAAGGATCGTCTGCACGCGGGCGACGGCGATGAGCTCGGGAACGCAGAGGTCTCTACAAAGGATGAAGCAAGTAGCAGCCCTTCATCTCACTCTCAAACATTTCCATGAAGGAAAGTCAGGAAGAGGAAGGTCAGGGTACTTACGAATCGAGGACTTTCACAATTGTCATGCAATTTATAGAAATCTGGGGTGGGGAAGGGAACTTTTTCAAAGTAGACTTCAAGCAGAAGATTCCGTTAAGTAGAGGAGTGATTAGATGAATCATCACTTATAATGCAACAACTCCGCCTTACACCTGTATAACTGTCATATCTGAAATAAATTTTTCATAAGTGCCTTTGAAATAAGGGGTTTCCCACCCCGAACTTCCCTTGCTCGCATGGCCATGTTCATGGCGATAAGTTGAATACTGAATTAAACTGACTTGGTTAATCGCTTACTGGGCATGAAGAAATTATGCGCTGTCCCGCATGTTTACGTGCTGAAAACGCTTCGTAGATGTTACTATTTGGACAAGAAAAAGAGATCGGTAGTGGAGCGACTTAAAAAAAAAAACAAAACTGCATTAAGGTTTCATGTACTTCTGCAATTCCCTATTTACACTCGTAGTATTACCTGTTGTCCTTTAATTGATGTTTCATCATGGTTCTTATTATCATGACCGTGGTATAATCGAGATTGTACACTTAACCCAGTTCCTCTTGATTTCTGTTTGTGTTTTCGTTGTGTTTCGTTCCATTGTGTTTTCGTTCATTTTTTCATAAGGCTGCTTGTCTTTTTATTTATATTTTCTCTTGCTCAGCATGTAACTACATCAATTTCCTCCACTCTAATCCACCAAAGTGGGAATATCGGTATTTCATTTGAAAACAATGACCACCACCATTCATCGGTTTCCATAAGCGACACGTACTATTCTTCCATCCAAATGCATGGTATGAGTTATGAAGGCGCATTGAATATTTTACTTTCGTAAAAAGAGGAATCCAAGCAAAAGTGAGGAGAGACAGGTGTTTCAAGAGGAAAGAAGACGATCGACGCAAATACGTACAAATTGAGAGAAGCCGTAATCTCGGTTGGAGGGAAACAAGCACACTTTACAACTCCATGGTTAAATCATAAAAATATTCACGAGAGAGGAGTTAGAACGGGAAGAGGCCAGTAGACAGGAATAGAAATTAATAGACTAATAGTAAAAATAATCATTGGTCGTATGAAACAGAAATGCATTCCTAGTCCAGTGGCTCAGCAGTCAAAATTGTCAAGAAAGAGATATGCTTGAACGGGAAGAGGTCTATAGACGAGAATAGACATTAATAATCGCAATAGTCATGGTAAGAGGGAAAAAGAGAGACGTCCTTGGTCCAACGATAAAAATGTTCAGGTGAGGAAAGTGCTTGAAAGTGAAATATGCACATGGAACATGGAATACGGAAAAGGGGAAGAGGTGTGAAATTGTGATAATTTCGAGCTTTTCTACTTACCTAACCTAAGGACCTACCCCAAGAAGTGCTTCTGTACCGATTAAGGAATTTGTGGGATATTTTCCCTTTAATTTTACATTGTTGAGAAATCACCACTCCGCGAGTCATGCACATGTACAAATTAGGTAGGTGCTCGTTAAAAATAATCTTCATAATATAGAGCAACTTGTTTTCATTTTCCAATGACAACAGTTTGAATAACCTTTCCATTTCCAAAATCGACTCAACTGTGAAAATTACGAAGCATTCTGAATTACCGCACCTGAGAGACGAACTAATTGTTCCCTCCCACCTGTTGCTTCCTAGTCAAATGATCATCTTCTAAGACCGGAACAGATGTCAGGGCGGGAGCCTGCCCACCGCCACCTGTTGTTCAAGAGACGAGTCTCATCAGGCGATGGCGCGAAGGAAGAGGAACCATGGAGCACTACGTTTATTTTCCTTTGGGAGAAACAAGCGCCTGGAGCAGTTGCAGTTTTGATTTTAGTGGAATTGCGGCATCCGATTGGACACTGTTTCACATATCTATTCCTTTATCTGCCCTTGTCATTCCTTTACCTCTTCCCTTTTATACCGTCGTACGATTTTCACAAATAATGCCTGAAGTCGTGACTAGGCCTATCATAGGCCAATTTGTAGTATGAATGCGTACGCTATTGCTAGCTTGCTGCTCAGTCACAGTCCAGGTTTAAGCCGTAGATGAAATACAGAATAGCCTAGGTCTACATCTAGCCTGCCAAAATGTAGTCGCGAGCTAGGCCTGAGCCTATAAACTTGTCGAATACAATGCTAGAGCGTAACGTTTGGCTAGCCTATGATTAGAGTAGAGCTGGATCGTGCTTGAAACAATAGAACAGTTTATGCAGGGTATCAAGAGCCCCATCCCTGCTCCCCAGTTGCCTTATGTCACCTGGAGACCGTGCTTCCACTTATTGTAACCCCTGAGAAATCAATATCACAAACCTTCCCAGCTTTTATTGCCTCTGTGCTTCCATTTCTCAGAAATGCTACACCTTGAACATCCCAACAATGGACTTATGTCCATTCTTGATATTTTATCCTCACTCATTCTCAGTAATGAATGTGCCAGGCTGTGTGTTTGACAAATTTGAGTGTGATAAGAAATAAAAGTCACAAATGATGACAGAATGCCAAATCAGCTAAATTTTCCTTCTTGAAGCATTTTAAAGTAAGGAGCAGTTGGATTCATTTTCACAGAACTAATCATTTGGCTCCAGTCAAGTGATAAATGTGCTCCATCCACTTTCATGAGTGACTTCAGATGGAAACCTGTTCAATCTTGTTTAACCCACTCACTGGCATGTTTTCAGACAAATTGGCTGAATGATGAGACCAGCTTGTCCATGCCAGTAAAGGGGTTAATGTGCAGCCCATCATTGTCATGGCACAACTCAATGCAAGGCCATGTTCTCTTGGCTATCTTTTCACTTTGTCTAAGTTATTTTAATAAAAGCTGCTGATACTGCTGTTTTGAGTTGGTTAACTGTCTGATAATGCTGTTTTGACACATGTCCTTTGATAAACCCCCATAAACACAGAAAAGTAATTTTTTGTATATTGAAGGGACTTTGTGCCCACCCTGTAGGTGTAGAAGTCTTTGATAACTGGACACAACTAATGAAGAAACTTTCAACAACACCTCAGCCTAGTAATAAGAGTAACCATTAGACAACTTTGGTATTTTCAGCAAAAGTCCTACGACCCTGTTGTCTAACTATCGATTGCTGGTAGATTTTTGTTTTTTACCTGATGTTAACTTGGAATGATGTATATGCATGTAACTTATGCCTGTGACAGTTGCACAGTTGGGAGGTGGTTCTGTTGAAGAATGAGTGATTCAGATAAGGAAGATCTGTTCTATGCCCCTGCAAAAGGCTTGTCAGCAGATGCAGAAGCTCTGTCTGTCTTGGAAGGTCAATATGTACTCCATCAGACCATTGGTAGTGGGGGTTTTGCCAAAGTGAAGTTGGGAACCCATATCCTCACAGGAGAAAGAGTTGCCATCAAGATCATGGACAAACATCAACTTGGTGTAAGTGAAATTTTCAGAACTCAGTATGCCAATTCCCTTGGAGCTCAATCTTATGATGCCCTAGCCTCAATTCTTTGCTTTGTAGCATGATCTCCCAAGGGCCTACTTGGAAGTTAGAGCATTGAAAGTTTTGTGTCATCAACACATTTGCAAGCTGTATCAGGTCATTGAGACCACCAACAAAATCATTCTCATTCTGGAATACTGCCCTGGAGGAGAACTGTTTGACTACATAGGTCTGTGGAATATTGTTAAACCTATCATTTAACCTGGTAACCTATTCATTGATCTTAGAGCTGTTAGCTTGTCTGACTGTGATGTTTCTCCTTTGTAGTATCAAAGGATCGCCTAGATGAGGAAGAAGCAAGGTTTTTTTTTAGGCAAATTGTAGCAGCTGTTGCATACATTCACAGTCAGGGATTTGCACACAGGGACTTAAAGCCTGTAAGTCTCTCATAAATCCTTTGTCTGACTGATGCAGACCCCAATATGTTAGTTCTTTATACTGATATTTAAAACATGTGTGAGCAGGAGAACATGTTATTGGATGAGGAGAATCGTGTGAAGCTGATTGATTTTGGGCTGTGTGCTCAACCTGAGGGTGGCATGAACTGTCCTTTGGAAACATGCTGTGGGTCTCCAGCCTATGCAGCACCTGAGTTGATCAGAGGTTCAGTCTACCTTGGGGCTGAAGCAGATGTCTGGAGTCTAGGTGTCCTTCTGTATGCCCTGCTTTGTGGGTATGTCCCAGGAAAAGAATTTCCAGTACCTCTAGGAGCTATTGAAACTTTAAATGTTTTTCCCATTCCATTCCCTGGCAATCTTCATGCAGGTTTCTTCCCTTTGATGATGATCATATTCCATCCCTTTATCAGAAGATTCAAATTGGCATGTATGAGAAACCTAATTGGCTGTCCCCTGGTGCTGTAGCACTAATTGACAGCATGCTTCAGACTACCCCAATCAGGCGCATCACCGTGAGACAGCTGGTAAGATGTAGGCAGTTCTTGTATTGCCTTGTTCTTTGTGAAAATCAGACTTCGTAATTTTCTTTTTTGACTATGTTCTCATTTTTGTACCACAGCTCCATCACCCATGGCTAAGGACAAATCCAAGTGGGTTTCTTTTGGGCCCCATCCAATATGAGAGTAATTACCAGCTGATTGTCCTTGATGAGGAGGTTCTTGAAGAGATGAGCCTTGTTCTTAGTATGAGTCCCACTGCAGTAAAAGAGGAGATTCTACACTGGAAATATGATTATGTTACTGCTCTCTACTTCATGCTTATGCATCGCAAGATACACCATCGACCCCTCCACCTCCGCCCACATTCAGAATACATTCATACAGTGAGATGTTTAGTGATTAATTATTTGTTAGATGTGCAAGGGTTAAGAAGATACTGATCAGTATGTCCTTTGGTACTTCATCAGGGGATGAGAGGGGCAGAATCACTGGATGCCCTTGATATCCGGAAGTTGCAGAAGGATGAGAAAGAGAACAAGTATCCATTCCTTCTACCAGTTACTCCAGCCAAGGCAAAGTCTCAGCAGACTGAACGAGGTCAATCCAATTAATTAATAGTAATGAAAATGATCATATCAATATTTTTTGCCTTTGGGATCTCTTCCTGAGCTTATGTGGGAAGGATTGCAGTGTGAGGTAAGATATTGTAATGCATATTTAAGGAGTTGATCCAGTGCCTTAGCAGAAGCACTGACATGTGATAAATGTGGACTTTTGGCTTACCATCCATAGTTCTCATACAGTTTCATAGTTTTCATACAGGCAGTTCATCTCTCTAAAAGGCACCTTTGATTGGTGAGCATGGTTCCTAACCTGGGTTAACGCAGAGAGGAAACCCAATCAAATAGGTGTGAGCTTGTGTTCAACAGAATTCCACATAGGCTGGTTTTAATAAGTCTTGATGTCTTTCATGATATATCAGTCCTGGTTCCTTTCTGAAAGCCATCACAGAGGGACAACATGACACTGAAATTACTTTTCTACAAGTTTTAAAAGTTTCTAAGCTTGAGTCACTTGGGTTGAAAATCAAATCCAAATTGAAAAGACTTTTACTTACCGGGTCAGGACCTTGTTTGTAATTGTGAGTGCCTTAAAGTAGCTGACTAATAAATCCTAGTACTATTGGGGCTCATCAATGAAGCTAAGTAATAGGTGGTATGCAATGGTCAAAATATGTCAAGATGTGAGGAAATGGTTGTGATCAGGGTAGGATCATGTCTATAGTGCTCAGGTTCTTTCTTTGAAGTGAGAAGTTGGAATCTTGTGATATATCTCAAAAGTGGTGCATGAAGTCTAGGGGGGTAGGATGCCTTACATATCAAGGGAAGGGTGTAAATATCGATCTGCTGATTTTGTGTCATATGCCTTGTTATAGTGTTTTTTTTTTTGCTTTATCCTAATTGTTTCTTTTTATGATGTCATAGAGTCAGGTGGAGTCCGAATGTCCCCTGGATTATCCATGGACAGCCGATTAAATGAGCTGATGGATGACCAGCTGACTATGCCAACAAGGATGGGAAAGGAAATGAAGAAAAAGGGGACTGGAGTTCGCATTGGAAGGAGCATTGAGAAGGGATTAGATCGCATGAAAAACATGCTCACCCCATCCAAGAAACAGTCCACCCCTTCTGGTCCAACTACTGTCAAGGTTTTGCTTTATCTTCTGGACCAAGCACCTACTTACTCACTATGATGAAATAACTGGAATCAGCATGGAATTTTTTTACACTAGGCACTGCAAAATGTTTCAACCACCAGCAGTTCTGATCCAGACCAAATCCTTCGCACACTGCTCCTAGGGTTGATAGAAAAGGGGATCTCCTGCAAGCAGCATGGGTTAGTTCTCAGTGTACCGATGGCTGATTATGGTCTCATGACTGTTTACAGCTGCTAATGCTGGTGTCATTTGTAAAAAAAAAATGCAGTTATAGCTGCATAATCATGCATGAGAAAACAAAATAAGTTTTGCCCTTGGAGGCAGGTGCCGTGATGTGAGGAGAAAGCTGGCCAGTAACACAGGCTAAAAGAAATAGAATGTGGCCATGAGAGAGGTCACACTTACATGAAGAATCCAATCCTTTTTATTTTTCTTAGGATATTAGCATTGGTTGCCTGGAAACCTACCATTGGCCTCTATGTAACATTGTTGGTTGATACTGATGGATTGTGGTGCATCATTGTTCCCACATATACTTCACAATTAGTCAAGAGCCCCCAGTTCCTACTCCCAACACATTCTAGATAAGGCTCTTCCCAATGTCACACAAACTCTGCATCATCTCACATTACATGTTGACAGGCTGTCTGATGAATGTGCTCAAATTTAACAATAACATTGCATTTCAGTTCTTAGCACATTAGTTGACATGCACCATACCCCATTCAAAATAATTCTTTATCAGTTTTGACATCTCTTGAGGCCACCTACATATATAGTCCTCTCTGTATGCCCTGTTTTCTCAACAGACTTTCTGGGATATTTTACTGTCAGTAATTGAATTTATGATAATTTTATATATCTCCCAGCATGTTTTACATTGAAAGCCACTTTATTTCTTACAGTCTCTGGCCAGATGGTGAGGCACATGCATTTTTTAAATGATCTCATATAAATATTTCATTTCATGTAAAAGGGCACAGACTCTTGTTCTTTGGGTTGATGAAAGACACTCCTGCACTATTCAGGAAGAAAAGCAAATTTATTTTTTTTGCTCATTTCATTACTGCTGCCAAGAATTTGACAGGCTGGGTATAATGTAGCCCTTACCTTTAACCTGTTAACTGGGTATGATGAGTATACTTGTTATGGTCATTCACCTGCATGGTGCAAATGACAAGTGTGCTCATCATTCCTTTTCTGATCATTTCTTGTCCGTGGTCAGGGGAGAGTGTGACCATCATGAGGGGTAATAAAGCCATTGATGCCTCCAACTATCAATGATATCTATTGAGGTATTGTGTGTCAGCCTTATATTTTTCCTATTGACACTAAGAATCATTTATCAAGCCATGTTTGTTTTAATTTTGTTATTATTTTCTCTATTTGGCACATTATTTTTTGGACCTTAGCATTGGCAGCTTGTAATGCCAATGGATATTGGCACCACACTAGTTGTTATCAATGCTTCGGTACATTCCTTATCTTTGTTCTGTGGATCTGGATGAATGCAATTACTTTCTGGAAATCACTCCCTAACAATGGACTTGATGAGATCTGGGAATACATTTGTTTGCACACTGAGCAGAGAGTTTTTATTATATACTATGAACTAGGTTGGAATTTTTTTGTGTTTTTTTTTAGCAATTTGCTTTTTGTATGTCATGCTTGCCTAAATTGTGCATTTGGAACCCTTAAATCTTGGGAGGTAGTTCTGGATTATCTATTACTCATAAATAAATGGTGCTTATTGGGAACCATTGCAAACTTCACTGAGAAGCTAAAAAATTGTTTTAAAAAATAGATTCAGGCTACTGAATAAAAAAAATTGAGTTTTTAAACAATCTAAATTTTTTTTTTATTGCCAACCCTGATTTTTCAGTTTTTATTTATGCTGTGCTATGCAGGTACAAAGTGAGGGGGAAAGCTGATGGTGGAAGAATGAGCTTTGAGCTGGAAGTGGTGCGTATCCCTGGATATAAAGTGGTTGGTATCAAGCGAAAGCGTCTCAATGGAGATGCCTGGTGCTACAAGAAAGTCTGTGAGCAAGTACTGGCTCTCACTGGCTCAATTCATGATTCCTCCTAGATTCCATGTTCAACATGCTGTGCTTGTACACATCATATGAATTTCTCCCAAGTGCTTTTCCATGTTTATTTTATGAAGGCAGGGTTACCAGCAGGGATACCATATATCAGCCTTTTTTTTATGAATGGAAAGATTTCATCACGTATAGTACTGACGTAATAAAAAAAAGGGTTTTCATGTCTTTTCATCTTCATGTCGGAGTTTCTGTTCAAATTTTTCAAATTCCTTATGGGCAATGTTGTCGACCTCATCCTGGACCTCCTCAACTCCAAGGACTTCAGGGATGTAGAACTGAAGCATGTTTTGAACTCCAGATTTCAGGGTTACAAGGGAGCTTGAACAGCCAACACAGGATCCCTGAAGCTTCAGCTTCACAATTCCATTCTTAAAGCCCTGCAAGACAAAGCATTGTTTTTGTAGAAACCCACTGCATTTCCATGAGGATCAAGCTGGTGTGCATACTCTATAGACAATGTCTCCACCATCTTCCTGCACCACTGGGCGAATGCGAGTGTCCAGGAGTTCCTTAATTAGGATCACTGTTTCATCATCATCTCCCTCGATCTCTGCCCATCACAGCATGAGTCAAGTTATATTAAAAAATTGAAATTCTACTTAGGCTTAAACTGACAGAAGGAAGACGTTACGTGTATCAGGTGATGGAAGTTCCCCTGTAACAATAGGAAGCCCTGAAGAAAAGAAATCCATAATAGTTGCAAATATCTCTGGTTTCAGGACTGACCACTCCATCTCATCATCAACCTGAATTATAAGGATGCAGTCAGTCATGGCACATTTTCATAAACAAATATTGCAAATATAAGAAAATGTATTGAGATTTGCTAAAAATAAAGTAATGCTAACTAGTGGGAAAAGGATTTATTAAATGACTCTGCTAGGATAATTAAGAAAGAGCATTCCTTCCATAAGTAGAATAGGAAGAGAGCACCTTCTTTAACCATCAGGACGAAAGGAAATGAGTTTCAAGGAGAGATCACTCTAAAATAAACTAATGGTTACCTCCAGACCATGACTAGTTTCAGGCATGTTGGTAACCTGGATTATACCATTATATCTTGCATCTTAAAAACAAAAATACCTTGGTGACAGTGACAAAAGTAGGGCCAAGGAAAACAGCCTTCACACCATCAATGCGGAACAGCTGTCTTGCAAGAGGCGAAACGTGAGCCTCACCAGGACTCTGGAAATCCAATGTCCCCGACTCCAGTACCTTCGTCAATTAATAACATTTCTGAGTTATTGTAAAACTGACACTTCACTGCAGGGGTCTCAAACTCGTTCCGGTGTGCGAGTCGCATCGCCAAGATCGGACCCCTCTGCAGACCAAAATGTAAAATCGTGGCATTATCTACCACTACCGTATACTGTGTATATTGAACCTGAGACGTTTCTCTCTCGGTATACCCAGGTGGGTCGCGGGCGGCGAGTTTGAGACCCCTGCTCTGCTGTCTGTCTGAAGCCAAGAGCTGTAAATGTGTCATTTTTAGAGATGGATAGATAAGAAAATACAGGTCAACTTCAGAGTTACAATTCTGCTTCATCAGATACGTTCGATACTGATAACCTATGCAACTTTTTCTGATCTGCCTGATGCATTTTTTTAATTACTGAGTATAAGGAATGTAAAAATATCTTCAGATTCCTATCTCAGTTGGACTGATGTCGATCATCTTATTTTTCAATGTGGAAAATAAACTTCTAAAAAATCACAGCGAATTAAACCAAATCAATGAAATATGTATGAATTCCACGATGCCGTTTAGCTAAAAGGGAAAAAAATTAAGGAAAACGCTTTTACTATTCAATGCAAAATTCCCCAATGGTGTAACTATAGCTTAGGCTTACCCTAGCTTAATGGTGCATTTTACAATTTGATATCTTCCACAATCAGGTCTGTGTCAGCTATGCCACGCACCCACGCTCATCCTGTAGGCCTTACAGGACACGGTAGGGAATGAGTTTCAGCTTCAATCTTTCACTTTTGCGTCTGACAACATCGAATGGGTTTCAAGAGTACCTCTTGTGCCCACACACCTTCCCTGTGCACACCATGCACCTTGCAGCCCCCTCTCTTCATCCTTGTACCATGCACCTGGCAGTGGAGTCACATGCCTGAGAGTATTCGCGTTCATGAGTCCAGTCTTCCTCCCGCGTGAGGAAGTGAGACTCCAGAGACGGAATCGAGACTTTATCCTGTACCGATCGAATAACTCCTGGGAGTCGTAACTATTCGAGTTATCTGAGAACACTTGGCCTGCAATAAGCCTTAACCCTTGGAGGCACGCAATGCGATTTCGAAGTTTAATGCGGATTTAACGGAATGCAGCTGTTATAAAGTTTAAGCAGTGTTCTTCCATTTTATGCAAAGAGTTGCGAAAGTTGCTAGATGGCTCATGAAACTACTCTTGAGGGGTGGTCACATGTTTCGACCGTCGTTCCTCGGGCTTAAAGTACGCAATTAAAAGGTGGTTAGACAATCCGACCACTCTGACTGAAAGGGTTAAGAAAGTTAAGGGTACGGTGGTTACGATGCGGAAAGTGAAATCTTAACCAACGGAAACATTCATGTTGACAGCCTTAGGATAAGAGAAGAGAAAATCTGGCGCTCACTCAGTACCGTACTGCCATACGCTTATATCCGCTTTAACGGTCGGTATTACACACGCAGACGTGTGCTCCGCTGGGTGATAATCCAAGGATAAAGATAGGGGACTCGAAGTACACAGCCTTTGGGTCTGATGAGGCGTTTCTGCTGGCTAGTTGCTCAGCCACAACATTTTATTAATCTCTATTACCTCTTAGGTATCATCTGCCGATACTTGATTCTGTATCGATCCCATCCCTTGTCGCTTTACCTTGTGTGAATATTCAGTGTGTATTATAATAAAGCAGTAGTTCATTGAAAAGTCTGACATGTTTCTACCAAAATGCTAAATTCAACAGGGCCAATTGACGAATCTAAACAAGTTGTTTGCTGGATCATATCAGATGATGTAATTATAGAACAAATAATATGCAAATAGGTAGAAGCAAGAAAGTGTGACAGACTTTGACCCCAGGATGGAACTTGAGGCTGTTGGGATTGGGAGTGTCTTGAGTTTGGATGAACATGGAGCGACTGGAGGGATAAGAAAGGCCAGGGAACAGATGACATGAACCCACCACCCTCCTCTCCATCAGACCCACCATTCCCAAAGTCACTCTCCTGACTAGGTTCATCCTTTCTTCCTTATTTCTGAGTTCTTTTTGTGTAGCACTCTAGAGATTCAAAGGGGATCAGATTCTACATAAATACATCAAGCAGTAATTGAAATACTAGTGACTGATATACAACTGGAAAAGTGAATAACAAAAATAGTCATCAAGTTTATTGAACTCCGTATTCCATCATACAGAATACGTCCAGAAAGAAGTATAATCCAAGTCTACCAGCACGTATTTAAGTGTAATGCCATCCCATGATTGCTTCAAGAAGTTTCTTTTCTTAACCTTTTGAGCGTTATGGCCGTGCGCTCCCTGTCCCGCAGGAGTATGGCCGTACCCGTACGTCCTGCATCTTCGAATTCAAATTGCCACATTTGTGTCGATGCAGTCAGTTTGAGCTTAAATTTGGAGGTTCCCGAATAAGTCAGTACCGCCATCTTCAAGCTAGTACAGAAAGTAACAGAAAAAAACTAACTTTGGGGCGGTTCGTGAGAGGGTTTTCAGTGACAGATGCTTGCTCCATTTCGAAAATTAAGCGGAAGGAGGTATGCTCTCAATTTTCAATGACAAATCTGGAAAGCCCTGGAACTGGCAAAAAAACTGATGACAAAACGTCTCACGTTTAATGTGGTGGACCAAAAGCGGTTTTAGCCAAGAGGGATTACATGACAAACTCCCCCACAGGAAATGAGAAGGAAAGGGGGCTTAAATCAATTACTTCTTCCGTATGTCATCTCTTTTATATTTGATCAATTCCGTCTCGGAACTTTTCTCCAATTTCGTGTTATTTCTTAGCGGGGGGCAGTTTCTTCTGCATAGAATAGACATTCCGATGGTTACAGCAATTTACTACGGTAGAGGTCGCACTCAGAATAAGTGCCACATTTGCAAGCATTCCGCACGAAAACCAAGCCAGAGAAAAGACACCAGATATACACGTATGTGCTTGGAATGTGGTGTAGCTCTTCGCATTGACCCTTGCTTCAGGGAAAACCACACCCTGAAGAACCACTGATTACCCAAGATTACTAATGTTGAATTTAAGTTATTAAGTAAGGTCAGAGCTGGAATCCGTCCGCAAAAAAAGCTCACTCCTGGGGGCACGCAGTCTAAAAAATCTCACCGCTCAAAGGGTTAAAACAAATTAAGCACTTCAACTTTGATAGAGGGGGGCACATGCAGGCAAACAATAGAAGTAAATGATATACCCCTCCCAGGATAATGAAATAAAAACTTTGAGGTTATGGAATTCTTCAGTACTCTGTATTTCAATTACAAATGGCAGTAAAATGGCAATTCCTTAAATTAGTAATTTATCCACCACTGATATCACATTCACTTATCAACTCATTATAATCTTCTTAACATGGAAACACAATACACTGCATTAAAAATTGCTTGTTTCAATTTTCTGCTGTGGAGGTAGGGATTTTGCTGGGCAGAGATGCCTCTGATTTACCTTTCAATCTATGCACACACAGATACACAATCCACATTTATTTATTGTAACAGAACAACTGCAATGAGTTCATTTCTAATTGGTAAACTGCCACAGGTATTATAAGCAGGAAAAAAAAAACCATTGCACAAGTTGATGAGATTTTAAAACCGAACAAAAACTCCACTGCAATCAGAGACACTTACTTCTTACTAGCAAGATCGTGAAATGAAAACTGCAGTATCTGATTTAATAAAATCGAGATTCCCAAAGATATGAGAGAATGGAAAACAGATCACTAACATTCGCATGATTTCAAAATCATTGGTCTTCGTGGAGTACTAAAAAGTTCTGGCAGCAATGTTCATCAAATTTTACTCATAAATGTTCAATCTCTAACACCCCTGGTTTGAAAAGTAGATGTCATATTTCAAATTGCCAATCAAACATTCCTCTAGAACATTACATGCCAAGGGTCTATTGGGACTGCCATACTGAATGGAAGCAGGCATGGGCTCTGGCAGCCCTACAGGATCCCCAGAGATGTTCACACTTTCATGCCCTTATGGCTGCTCAGTCAAAAGAATACTCCTTTCCAAGAAAAAACTCCCTCATCCTTGTGTCTGCTTGGCCGGTATAGTCCCTTCTTCCCCCAAAATTTTCACTCATCATACCATTCCACAATCATAGGAGAGAGCATATCACAGAAAAATACAGCTTTTTTAGTGTGATGCAAGTTGCCACTCTCATGGAATGGGAAAAAAGTAATAAAAATTTAAAAAACTAACTTGACAGACAGAGTGTAGAGACGAGAGTTTTTTTTTGAGAAATGAATATTGTACAATATATTTGATGACTATGACTGAAAGAATTCAATTTTATGCTTCCACTGTACAACAGGGAAAGCCAGTTTTCCCAGCTTTTGAACATGAAGAGGGTAAGAACAAGACTAGCTCAAGATTGCACATTTTAGGAACCAATAGATCAGCACCAGTTAGGGTGAAAGGTGTTGAAATTTCTTCTCATCTAGTTGCACTTGTCTGCATAAGAAGTATTTATGTTCCCTTTCAAACCATTCATCCCAATCAAAATTGGGAAACATGATGGCTGTCTCTCGCCTGGCTGCCTCATCAGAATCTGGATTGAGGAATACAATATGGCATGAAGCAACATATTCACATTCACTAAAGGAAAATCTAGCAGGAGGAAATCAAGTCTGACCAGAGCCATGGGCAACATTGCGTGTATCTGAAACTCCAAATCGTCCTCGAATTGTGTGAGGAGCAATAAATTGAGCCCTATAGGAACGGGTTGGTCCCAGGAGGCGTCTCCATACAAGGATTGCATCTGGACGTGCTAACAGATGAACCTGAATTGGACCACTGCCAATACAAAAGATAAAACTGATCAATGTACATCAGTCTAACAATTTATTCGAAATCAGTTCTGAATATGGGGTGGGAGAATTACTCTGGCAGGTAAGTTGGGTCAATTACCAGCAATTATTGGCAATGGTTTCTAATCAATATCAATACTTCATTTCCACCTTGAAGAACCTTAAAGTAAAGGTTTGAAAGAGCCTTAATTAAACAGACAATAAAATGTTTACTCATTAAAGAAAATAACAAGTAATCCCCAACAAAAGGAATTTCTTTAATGTGCCACATAATAACCTGCCTCAGTGATAGGTTTATTAGGTCTACCCTCTAGGCATGCATGAGAAAATCACTCATATGAAAATAGATAAACTCTTAATTAATGTTGATAGGTTATGGCAAATCGCTATAATGAACTAATGTAACTTAAGCAATCATCATTTGGTTTACTCACAAACAAAATCAAAGGTCTTGAGACTAATTATTCATGCTCTTGTTTCATAGAGTGGGCAATTTGAATATACCTCATGTGCATGTGGTCAAAGTGGACAGTGGAACCAAGGGGCCAAGTGGCAAAGTGAATTCCATAGAGCAGTGAAGTTTACATATGAATTGGAAACCTTTAATATCCTAGCCAAGAATAATTTATCAAATCACTCACTCAAGTATCAAGACCAGCAGGCCAGATAGAAGCCAGATGAGGATGATGGAAAGTGTCAAAGGAAACATTTGAATGCCAAATCATAAGGAAAATTTGGTGTTCAAAGTATGAGTGACCATACTGAACTGTCTCAACAGTATTTATCTGTCAAGTGTGTCTGATGGATATACAGTGTGGGCCAAAAAAAAAACAAAGCAATCATTTTTGGAGAGTTGTCAATCTGATTGTAAGCAGCCAATTCTGATGAAACTTGGTAGACACTTAGGAGGACTCAATTGGGGTTTATTGGCAGAATTTCAAATCAGAATTCCAAAAAATGGTGAGAATGGCATTTAATTTACTTTTCATCACCAAAAACGTAAGTGTTCATTTTTTCTTTAAACTTACAATTTCTTACAACTTACAAAACAAACAAGCAAACAAAAAGAACAAAAATAAAATGCATGAATATAAAAAACGAAAGCACACAATTTGGTTTAGGTAGGTTCATTTCAACTGAAAAGGTGTTCAATGTGCCCTCCATTCTGTTGAACACAGGTCTCTAGTCTGGGATGCCACAGATCAATGGCTCAGTCAATAAATCTTTGAGGGAGTGCTTCCCAAACCTCCTCTAGAGCAGCAGTTCCCAAACAGTGGGTTGCATACATTTTCCCAGCATAAAAAATCACTGTATCTGCATTTTCTTAGGATAAAACATGCCCTGCAGAAAAGGTCTATCAGTTTTCTGATCTTCATGTCATAATTACTTTTAAAATACCTCGTTCTGGATTTCGGTGGGTCACAATTCAAAAAGTCTGGGAACTGCTGCTCTAGAGCATCATGCATGGATGGAAGGTCATTAATTTCATCCTCCCATTCATCTCAGCATCAAGTTCATATATAGGGTGTCCCAAGTCACTATACCATTTCAAGCTGCAACATGAAGGTCGCTGCTGTTGGTATTGGTGGAAAGACTGTTCTTTAGAAATTTTTTCACAATAATGGCTTGGAATCAGACTCAAACGGAAACAGCTTTAAATACTTATTAGAAAGATGTACTTGTTTAGGGACATTTTCAGTACATCTTGTTGAAAGTTCTCCTACTTTGTTTTTCTCTCCTAATTTCAGATAGACAGGAAAAAAATTATATTTAATTTAATTTGCATTCAATGTCACGAGAAAAGGCTTTGAAATTTACGCTCAAGCAATGAAGAAAAGTTGCAACCTGGATGGAGGTCTTTGAGAGTCCCATCAGAGTTCAAAGGGAGTTCTGGTGTTTTTTTGGTGCCGAGCCTCATGCCAAATGTAACAATATAGGTAGAAGGCATTTTGAGGCATTTTAAAAACTCAAAAGCATCTCCATTTCTTATTAATATCATTTCAAATGACATGCTATCTTTCACACAGAAAGTCTTGCTTTAAATTCATATTATTGAATGAGTTGTCTTTTGGGATGAATTGGGGATCAAATGAATACTTAATTAACAATACATAATAAAAAGTGTTCCATATTCAAAATTTTCCATTTTTAAAAGGCTAAATTCTTGACTGGAACATGTCTTATACTAGGGTGTAACGAAAGTTTTTGTGCATAAATACAAAATTTATTTCAGCATCATTTTCTAAATAAATTTTTATATATGTATTTGGTATCATTTTGAAGTGCGTTTTATGCCACGTATAAATATATGTTGCTTTTTTTTTTTACAAATTGCTAAATTTATTTTTTAAAAATTACAGCATTCAGAATGTGACAAAAAAATCGTGCTTCACAGACTGTTGCGTTGTTTGTATGCACAAAAACTCTTGTTACAACCTAGTATACTAATTATCATTTAATATATAAATGCACCCAAAACCAATTCCTGATCCTTCAAATTACCAAAAAGGATGTAGGAATATGTTAACCAAATTTCAGCCTTCTCTGATAATCCTACTATCCACAGGGCAGAAACTTTTGGATCACCCCTTGTACCTTTGAAGTTTATGGTCAGTTACTTATATCCCCTCAAGAAGTATGCATTTTTGGTGACATGCTTAGAAAAAGTAACATGCAGCATATTGACACACCAAAAAAATTTTGCCCCCTTGGGATTTTGAAGAGATACCTCAAGGATTAGGGATTTTTATACTGTTGTAAAATATCAATAAATATTTGTAATTTCCTGACCCATCCCTAGCTACGAAGAGGAATTGTGATTGAAAAAACCTTGTCATGTAGGAGATGAGCCGGCTGTAAAAGAACTTGCCCTCATGCTCAGCATAGAATTTCTGAGCATCTTCAAGACTCAAGAGAAGTCTTCTGGAGCGAACAACCAAGAAACCTGATGATAGGATGGCCTTCCTCACTTCCTGCTGAGTCAAAAGAGCACTTAAGTGGTACATAAATTTAATAACTACAATGTTATGGTTAGAAAATGTCAGCATTAGTTGGGATTCAGTGAAGAAAGATAACTTCAAAGAGACCTTTTTTTGGAACTTTTACTTGGCCTCATCCCTAGCACTCCTTTCCTGAACTCAGTCCAACATTGCCTCTTTCCCTATTTCAGTCTCTCGTCGGACTTGGTTCAGACCAATTTTCTTCCTTTCCCACGTCAAACTTAGTTCAGCAGTTTCTGAGAAATAATATTTACACATTTATTGCCATGCATGACTGTAAAAAAAAACATGTACTTTTTCAAGCATCGAAAACAAATTTCCAGTTGAGTTGTGAGTGAAACTCAATGTCTACATTGCTTCTTCTACATCTCCTTTACGTTTCCCAAATGTTTGTAGCATTTGAGCTATACCTGTTGAAGAATCTAAGAAATTGAGAAATTATTTCGAAGGAGGCATGAATACGTTGTATGACGTCTTTGGCAGCAAATTTGTTAATAGCAAAAGTATGAACCAATGTTTTCTAGGCTTCTCAGTAGGTGACAAGTGCTTATTTTTTTCTCTATTGCCTTTTCTGAAAATGGAGAACCTAGGATCATGTGAAAAACTACACAACAGCAATCACATGAAGGAAATTTTCAATAGAGAATGCTGCCCTTCACTCCTATCCTATTGCTAGCAGTGTGACAACAGTTGGCTCTCCATCATATAACTATTATGCTTCCTTTTCTTCTTTGGCTTTGTGGACAACTTAGTCTTTTAATGCGACGTACCCAATTGCACTTAGCTGGGTAGCAGGGAGAGGCTATACCTTCCCATGCAAAGTTTCTTATACCTACCCTGTTACATCACTTCAAGGAGTGCTAACACTACTTCCTACTACAAGGCACATGGCAATTCCTGCTAGCACCTTGAATTTTCATATCATTTTAGTGCTTCCAGCTCTCTTTTGAATCCCATTGTTCCTTCAAGTGCGCATGGGTGCACATTTTGAGCAATGTGCAACACAGATTTCAAATTCATCAAGCGCATGCAAGCAAGGAGTGAATAAGCCCTAGGGGCCTGACATTGATGACAAAAGGGAGTTGTGAGCTCTCAGGCTTGATGAAAGCAAGAGTGAGTTGAAGGTAGCGAGGAGAGGCCATTTAGGTCTTGGGGTATCTCAGCAGCCTCAGCCTGAATGATTCCTGTTCAGGTTTGACCAACATTCTCTCCTCCTCTTCTCCACCATCCACCTCTCTCCTTAGCTTTCACTTCCACTGGTAAATTTCTTCACTCCCAAGAATAAGCAGATGCTGAATTAGCAAGTCCATATGGATAAATTTAAAAAGTGTATTTACTTGTTGAAAACATTAGAAAGGATGGGACCATGGATGCATGTCTTCTAAAACATGCAGAGCATCCATTATGGAACTCAGTTCCTCCATGAAAGTCCCTTTGCCCATAAGTTTGTGTGTGGTAATAAGGATCAATCAATTATAATTCCACCACATGCAGCTTGGGATCATGCTTCATTTTCAAAAACTGGGAGACAACAATCTCATATGTTAGGCCTTGGGGGCACCAATAATTTTCCTTTTCTTTTGGTGCTTCCTCTTCTTCGGCTTCAGTGTCCCTTCTCGACGTGCCTTTCGAAGCATTGGGACAAACCTCTGCCTCACAATGCGATTCCTGATTTGCTTGGCCCTGGCCAACTTGAATCGATCAAAGTCATTCATTGCCTCTCTCTGCAAGAAAACAAAAGAGACCATAATCACAATTTTAAAAATAAAATTCTTAAAGCATNTTTTAAAAATAAAAAAGAATTAGCATTGGTTTCAAACAAAATACTCTACCTTCTTAGCATCAAGCAATTTCTTGGCCAATTTGGAGTGCTCCCAGATTTCTGTGAGCTTGGCGGCCTCCCAGTTTCGGCGCAGATTTTTTGTGCCAGTTCCTCGTGGGATACGAATCACGAACTTGGTGAGATAGATGTCTGAATGTGAAACAGGTCTCCTAGTTACCCCTACTGGTGCACCATCAACCAAATACTATCAAGAAGAAAATAAAAAACATACATAAACCATGTAGCACTAATCTGCACTTGCATATCAATTCCCTGAAACAAATGCATTGAATTTGTAACCAAAAGCCAAGCACTCAACATTTTAAATTAAGACCTGCAATCAGCCTCTCAAGAAAGCTATAAGTAGATTATGAAAAGCATTTCCTTCTTACAGTCAAGAGAAGTGGCCTTCTGTATTTAAAAAAAAAGAAGATATCTATTGCAGTTATGTACTTGCTTAACACTGAACAATTATCACAGTACAAAGAAGACATCAGGAATCAGATGGTAGTGCTGATTACTTAGACATGGATAAAATGAAAGCATCATATCAGGGTGTGTTCTATAGTGGCCTGCTTCTATGATGAACCATCCAATCATTCCTGTTTTGAACAACTAAAATTTCACACTTTCAGTTTCAGTATATTCTCCCCACTTTTCTTGGTTTCTTTTTGTAGAAAAGCATACTTTTACAGGGTGGTTGGAAAGTAACTCCCTATTTATTCATAAATAAAAAAATGTGTATGCTGTCTGAAACAGGCAAATAACATGGCATTGGAAGAGTATTCCTTGAGGTTTCATATGATCTATGTATCAAAGTCTTACAGTTCAACATATAAACCATAATTTGTAACACATTTCTTCATATAGGATGGAGCTCCACCTCATTTTGTGCAAATTGTACAAGTGGCTGGATGTGAACTTTGCACGCTGGTGGATAGGACATCAGAGGTTAGTCACTCAGCCTACAAGAAGTCCTGACTTAACAATGTGAGATGATTTTCCCTTTGGATTGGACCAAGAAAAAGGTGCATGAAACCAATCCTAAAACTGTAAAGGAACTTGAACAACGTGTAAGGTTCCATCACACAAGATCACAAAAGTTCAAATGGTTCCATTGAGAAAGCAGTGAAGTGTTTGAAAAATATTACAAAACGTATTGCAAGTTATGGTTCCCATCTTGAACTGTATGACTTTGATACCTAGATCATATGAAACCTCATGGCATACTCTTTCCAATGCTATGACATTCACCTGTTTCTGACAGCTTATGTAATTTTAATTATAGGGAGTTACTTTCCAACCACCCTGTACATTAAAGGAAAGGTGAATGGATGAGGCACCTCCAAAAAAAAAGCAAATACTGCAGTAGATGCTCCAAATGCTAGCTGTAAATGGGCATGGCCCTCAGGTCCTATTAGCCCAACTCTTAAGCTATACACAACTAAAGCACAGAAATTCTCTGAGCAGCTCCATGGCTGGATGTCTTGCACTGCTGCAAATCACATTTTATTCCTTCTGACTGCTAGAGGTTTTAGACAAGTCATGATGGAAGTAAACATAGAAGATAGCACTCTTCCCCTGGCCAAAACGTGAAAACACTGACAAGTCTACATAGCTGATTCTAAAGACTTTCAATGAACCTTGTATTGTTTATGCTATCTGGTGATTATAAAGATTGCACAAAGCAATAGTATGAAATAGCTACTGATACATAAAAAGAAGTAAAATTGCACTAGAGTGAGCTGTAGGAGATGCCTCACTTTCTAATGGCATTCTAATCCTCTTCCCCTCCTTCTAGCTTTGGTCCTTGTATTTTTTTTTTGCATTAGGAATTT
The DNA here is from genome assembly GCA_905338385.1 of Darwinula stevensoni. Lineage (NCBI taxonomy): Eukaryota > Metazoa > Arthropoda > Ostracoda > Podocopida > Darwinulidae > Darwinula > Darwinula stevensoni. The sequence continues at coordinate 57,176 of CAJPEV010001648.1, forward strand.
CAGGTCCACCTCATTGTCTTATAAACTTCAAACCCCGTTCATCTTCATATCCCAGAAGAAAAAAAATTTGATTTCTCATCTGTATGGCTCTCTCTCACAAAGACCCAATGACCTCAGCATATACATTTCACAAGAGCAATTGGGGCTGGCTGTACAGGTATAGGATGATATAGAATATTTTGAGGATTGAGTCATAATAATAATATTTGCCCAGGTGCTGAGCCAAGTCAAGTTGCAACATGTAAGATTTCATTCTTTTATATCAAAGTGAGCATACAAGCTTGTTTCTTGTTGCCAAAGAGTTATTCCTATGAAGACTTAAAACTTGAAAGCTGGCAATTTCAGTGAGGGGCAAAACAATATTATCACCCCTTGGACTGGCCACTAAGAAAAAACACTGGATGCGATAATTGGAAAGCAAAATATTTCAAGCTCTATTGTTTTCCCTTAGCTGCAACAGAAAACACCTAAGTAGGGCAGTTCCAGAGTTATTAGGATAAAAATGTAGTAAAAAATTAACAAAGATGTCATCCAACATACTTTTCTTGTGCTATATGGATTCTAAACTTAGACCAAATAAACTAAAATAAACATTCATCACCTGACTGGATGGTTTTTCATTACTCTAGCAACATTCCAGTTTGATGAATTCAACACCTGCTTGGTGAACCTTATATTTTTATCTATTTGTTACATCAGTAACGCTAAAACTTTCCTAGTCAATTAATTTTTGAGCAACAACAAATGTCGTTTGGGATGAAGAATGATTGTCTATGCCTTCTTTCTTGAAAACAAGGAAGCTTCAGGTGAAGCCAAATCAGACAGAATTGGATAAGAAACAGCAGGATGAAAACCACTGTCTAAATGTCTTTACATTTCTGTCTTTACATAACACAACATGAATAGGCTTACTTTTTTTCACCCATGGGAGAAATGAGACAATTTTGGTCAGAATAGAGAAAAGAATCTATGCTCTATAAGGCACTGGTGAAGTAGAATTTCTGGACCAAACCATCTGTAAGGTATACCAGCATACATGTTTCCATTTTCAGTCAGGTGTTACATCAGTAACTTTGGAACTGCCCATTGAAAAGTGATTTGCAAATGAATTCATACCAACTTTTAACATTCATTCCATCATCTGCTGTCATTTCTATCATAAAAAGTATACTCTCATCTCCCTGGATACACCATAGATAAAACATTGCACAATATAAGAAGTGGTATGAGTATCACAGTAGAGGAGTGTACAACGCAGAAAGCTGTAAATAAGCTTCACCAGTGAGCTGACAACTATGACCTCCAAAAATTTTTTTGAAAGAATGAGATTCATTGTACATTTACTGTATAGTTAAAAATGAAGTGGAAAGAACATTCTTTTTACTGGTAAGTGCAGAAAGGCCTAATGCCAACAACATAGTAGTTGGCATCAAGACTTCATAACTCTGTTGACCCACCCTTGAAGGCAAGGTTGCCAGATTTACAGTGCAAGGTGTCACTTGTGCTATAACTGACCTGCAGGTGGGACGATCCCACCTGATAACATTCACTCCCTAGGCTAATCAGAATGAGATACACTTCTCAACCAGCATGCTACATGTTCAAACAGCATGAGGCAGAAAGACCTTCATTAAGAGGCAATATGAATGGTGAGTATGAAGGATCCCCTCTTGGAAGTCGCCATCACCAGATATAAGAAAAAAATTGGCTGCACGTTCTTGCACATAGAATGACAGCCATGTCATACATGTCACACGTAGAATCAAAGTGTCATTGGCCATGATTGGAAATAAAGTTCCATTGCCATAGTATGGAGAGAATGATTAAACAAATAATCTAGTAGCAACTACAGTGTTAGCAATGCTAAGCCTGAACACAAACTGCCAGAAAATATTTTTAAAAGTCTGGAGTCTGTCAAAATAAAATCATCTTACTCTGTTGGCATCGATGACATCAACAATACAACAGATTTTTCCTTCATCTGGTCCACGCTTGATCAAGGCAATGCGACCAATCTCGACAAGCTTGGGAAAAGGAAACGAAATAGCACGCAAAGCAGACTTCTTCTCTCTCTTCTCTTCCCCACTGAGGACTGGCTTTGGTGGAAAAGCAGGTTTCTTATCCTTCTTCAGCGGGGGCTTTCTATCCTCCTTCGGCTTCTTTGCCACCTTTGCTTCTCCTTTAGGGCCCATTTCCTTCAAAGGCTACTTCAGGGCACTGCGCTAACAAAAGTCAAGTAAAAAAGTCCATTGTAAATCAAACACACGCTACCTAAAGTTAATGCCTTTGCAAACGTTACAGTTAGGCCCCACTAAGTGGCACGTGGCGTACGGAAAATGTGCATCGGATGGTGCTTCAGTTATTGCGGAATTTTCGTTTTTACAGCTCGATGCAATATATAAACCTTTGTTGCTGAAAAATATAGGGCAAAATGACAATTACATGCGATTCGAAGATTATAATACTAGCTAATTCGGCAAAGACAGTGGCTGAAACACTCCCCTGTAATAGCGTAAGCAAAAACCGGGGGGGAGGACAGAGCACGACTCACCAGCAGCCAGCCACCATTACAACAGAGAGGAGGGTTCAAAGCAGGGTTGCCATTGCATTTCTCTTTCCTTTTCATTAATTGACATTTTTGCACCTACTACAAGGAGCTGGATGCATAATTCTCAAAGCAGTGTCAGTAATATTCAGGTGATGGGTCAGAAGTAATTTCTCGTTTCCTTAAAGCTGTGAAGCGAGACAAATAAATGTTTCATTTGCAACAATCCGAAAGAACCGTTTTTATTTTCCTCTGTCGTTTTTAGGGGAGTACACATTTTCAAAACTCCATTTGTCTTCGGCACTTTCTATGCATGGGTATTTGAGTCAAACGAAGAATGACAGACTCCAGTAAAGCAAGATATTTAAAAATCCGTATCATGTGTTTAATTCATTCTTGACATTTTCGAAGCTCCGTCTCTTCTTTTTGTCGTCCTTCACCAGTACGAAATTGTTACGCATTTATTCTGCACCGTCACTTGTCTGTGATCCTTCGCTTGCTCTTTTCATCTACCTCCATCAACTTATTTCTTGCTGTCTTTTTTACTAATGACTTCTGAATTGTGTGAATACTAACCCACCCAGATAACACGTTACATTGCGCCCACATTGGATAAAGATTGGAGACGTTCGCGGAACGTGAATGTTGGGGAACGATGTTGGCCCCATGTGGGCATATCCCCTCGTTGAAAAGAACTACAGAACTCCTGGTGGAGAGCTTTAACACCTTGAAGTTCTTCGCCAGGTCACTAGATGGAGGTATTGGTCCCGCTTTTCACACAGTACGCTAAAGTTCCTTTCCCTCTTTTCCTGGAATCAACCTTCGAGGATTGTTTAGTACCTCGCCATATGTCTCGCCTAGTCTCATTATAGGAATCAATAAACGCGGATATTTCATCATTTGTTATCCACTTATTCAAGACAGATTCATGGAGCTCAGGCCATAAACAAACTCATATTCCCGATGACAATCCTTTTTTCAAAAGGATTTGTTTGTGGACTGGTTTTTTTTTTTTTTTTACCGAAGAGGCTATAGGAGTATCCGTGAACTTAATTCCGTCATTTCCTCATCTCCATTGCAGAAGGAATAAATGAAGGTCTGATATTGCAGATATTTCATGGAACCGTACAAGGTGGTCCATCCTCTGACACGTATTGAAATTAGTAGCCAGGGGAAGATCAACGGCTGTACTTTCCTATGTCTCCTGCTAATACATGTCCTTGGTAGGTTGTAATATTACAGGTTCCGTACTACAGATGGGAATACCTCCACTAGATAAGGAATCTAAGTATATGGTACGAAATGATGATGACAGAGCAAAAACCAGCTACTTGGGTAAGTGGGTTATACGTTGCTATCCAACTTACTGCCAGCGTTGGCCCCACGTTGTCCCAACGGCCACTTTCACGTGGGGCCTACGTGAACAACCTAACGTTGGAAGACCACGTTGGGCCAACATGGGCCCCACGAAAAATGTTATCTGGGAAGATTCTTCGCAATCATGAGTACTCGCATTACATAAATCCTCTGAACGTTGGCG
>CAJPEV010001649.1:0-61252 GCA_905338385.1 Darwinula stevensoni
CTGATGATTCGTAGCTGGGATCAGCCCTGTGTTGAGAGAGACTTCGATAATGGTCCGTCCGGATTCGTCTTGTTATGCTTGGTGGGGCCGATACATGAATAACAACTCGTTCTGCACGTACCCTTTATACAACGGTTATGCCCAAGTGAGTATGCGAAAGTAATGTCTGAAGACGAATTCCGAAATCTCATGCACGTCCCTATATCTTCGTCCAGGGCGACACCGGTGGGAAGAACTTCATCAAGGACAACACTGGAGGTGCTGTCTGGTGTGACGTTCCGGATGAATGATGTTTCATTTTCACGTCTCCATATTTTCCTGCGTTGTTTACTTTTCGTTCCAGAATGAAATTTCTCTTGGAATTCCATTGCATTCTCCAGTTCCAGTGTTATCACGAAGCTCCAAAATGCTGAAAGAATGCATATTCCTTCATTTTGCAAATAAATCTTAAGTAAATCTCAAGTTACAGACATCCTCCTGAAAAAGGAAGTGGATTAGGGAAGCTAAAACGATTTAAAAAAAAACATTGGAAGAAAAAGGAAACATGATTTCCATTTTTGAACGTTTTATCTTTCATGCTTTTCAGAACCGATTTCTAAGAAGAGATTCAGCGCTCGGCGGCAGAGCACCAAACAGCATCCTGGGTGTTGGGCTTGATGAACCCGTTCACGTAATCTGGAATCGGAAGGCACGCGTCAGAATCGGCCCGGAGGCATATGCGCATAGCGGTTTTGCATCGACTCACTCGCCGTCTTCAAGCTGATCCCTCCAACGAGGTGTTGGCATTCCTTGTGGGGCGAGGAAATGATCCCGACTTGTTGGTAGAAGCCCGCCTCGGTTTCGGACATGAACGGTCCGACGACGTCGCCCTGAACGGAACCGACTAAAATGAACTCTTTCGGCAATTTTCCTCCATTTTCTTTTCCAATGGGTTGGAAGACTCACGTTACAGAAGTTCCTTCATAATGCATTGGCACAGAAGTTGTCGTTGACGAGGGTGCCCTGATTCTTCTTGCAATACGCCTCCGTCATGATGGTCGCTGTCGACTCTTTCATCACCGTGCTGATTCCCGCTAGGAAATCGCAGACCGAGTCCATACAAGAGGAGGTGATCAAGGTTCTGATAACTCCAAAGCAATCGCGTCGCGGAAATTCGTCTTTCATTTATTAATAAAAGAGAATAGCACTCATACCAAATACGCAACAAAGAGAAATTCTGGGACCGTACTATTCTAAAATACATTGGATAGACTACAAAATGTATTTTCTGTAACTTTAGCTTGGTGTTGCGCCTACGTCTGGTAGTGACATCTGTGAAGGGAGCAGGGCCATTGTCCTCGTTGAGCGGGGCTTCTAACGATACGCTCTCCCTCCTTAGAGTGGCAGCTGTCTGCACCTCATTAGCAGAAAGTGGAAAGGTAGTCATAGCAGTTTGTTGAACGAGAGTATTTTTAGTCATGGAGAATCCACGACTAAAAATACTCTCGTTACATCATTTACATTTGTTGACATCAATGATGTTCCTGAGAATGATGTCACTAGTTAGCAGTTGGGTTGGCAAAATACATAATTGGCCTTTTAGGTGTTGGGGTTCTGGCTTGGAGTTCTTTCCTTGAGGGAGGTAGTGTACTTTCGTTCCGCCTTTTGGCGCGGAAACGTATCTCGGTCACTGGACCCATGGGTCAGGGATTGGTTGGAGGTGGGAAAGAAAATTATAAAGCAAGGAAGCTGGAAGGGGGAAAAAGAATAATGAGATCACCTTAAATTAAGGGAAGTAAGATTAAAACATGCAGATACGAGACGGAAGTAGGCGAGAGATGTTAATGTTGCGATGAAGTAAGGAGAGGGCCGATATTAGGCGGAATTGAAGAGTGTAGAAGGCGGATGCTCCAGAGTCAGTGAAAGCAGGATGTGGGAGAAAGAGCAGGAAAGAAGAGGGAGAGGACGGAGTGATTAGGTCTTTGCAGTATGTAAGAAAAGTGAGGCGTTAGGAGGGAGAAGCATCACGCCTGATTCGGAAAGTTATGTTTCGGTTTAAATACCCCCTGAAATGACTTAGTTGGGAAAATTCAATCGGGAAAAAAGTATTCCTGTACCACATGTCGGAGAGGCAGACGATGCCAATGCGGGAAATGAGAAGTTCTGCAGGATAAGAATTTGTTGCCGGAAGACGGCCATCTCAGGTAATGGGAAAACTACGTGCTACACCTGGGAGAATAAAGTGGCCATTTGCGGGAGGGGATCGACTTGCCGAATCGACTTTACATGGATGTCTGAGGCCATAAATGCTGGATCCTGACAACATGTGCGGAATACAGAACTGAAATTTCAGACGTTACGTCAAACATGGAGATTCACGTCTTTTCCGCCTTTCTCACTCTCCTGTTCTGCGCCAGGTCAATCCAGGTCAATCTGTGCATGTTCTTCATTTCCAAGGGAAACCAAGACTAAAACAAGTTCTTGAATTTCAACAGAGCTTACCTGGGAGTGGAAGCGAGGATGCTGGATCGCGGTCATCTCCGATTGGTCTGCCTGGTAATCCCCGCACTCGCGTCGATTACTTCCATCGCGTGTCTCATGATTATCCCGCACTGAAGGAGAATTCCTGTCCCAGAGAATCGCCAAAAACCTCCATGTGGAAGGAGAGTCCAGCTTCAACCGGGCCAGTCTCAACCGTTCGTCAGCATGAACTATCCAGACAATTACCCGTCTTGGCACAACTGCAACTGGATTTTCACCGTGCTTCTCCCTTCTCCCTTCACCCTTGCTTCTCTTCCGTTTGAAGTGCCACTGTAACAACTCGATGTCACGGTTCTCGACAGTGCTCCTCCGACATGACGCTCCAATGCGCCGACTTTCAACTGCCCGATACCCCTCTGTGCTGGCAGTCGGCCTTCCTCTACGGAGACAAAACGTGGGCTCCACTGGCTCGCGTGCAGATACCGAAGGAACCATATATCCCATGGTCGAGTTTCCAATTTTTCAGGGCATGTGGAACATCAAATCCCTTCAAAAATCCGGTGAATGTGGGGAAGAGTTTCACAGCGATCCTCTACGCTTCTCTTGCGAGTGGACCAGGATTCGACTGTAGTGTCACATGCGGACAGCAAATTATGGTCTTTCGTCATCTTACGGCCACTTGGCTACCCTTCATTGTACTCAAGCAGGTTGTGTAAAAAAAAAGGTCTATTTGTCAATAGTGGTGAGAGTTGTCGTTGCAACATGGGTCCCATTCGTTTTAGCATGAAATCTATTATGACTAACGAAGGAGCTATCCCATGAGTAGACGGTGTTCCAATGCCATGACCATACACATGGTGAAGAAGGGAACTAATTTGTTTTAGGCCCATGAAAATCTCCATCAAGTATCAGCTGCATCAGACGATTCCTTAAAAAGTTACCACCAATCTAAATCGGAGTGTTATAATTCAACATCAAACTTTGTTTAGCAACATCTTTTAAATTGATAATTTCCCCATGACGCTCCAGTTGAGATTCTGTAGCAAATTCCTTCGCTCGACATCTTCAAGGAGTAACGCAATTTCCTAACTGGTGAAATTCGGTCGTCGACCACTCCCTACTCTACTCCCTGTGATGGTAACATTGAGACTGCGTCCAGAACTTTTCTTTGAGGTAGTTCTCTTTACGATGAGATTCGGTGCCTACTGTCTTTCAGGGTTTTTTCGAAGATTTGACAGGATCTCCAGTCACTTTAAAACTTCCTGCCAGGGCGTATACAACGGCAGGGAACGCGCAGAAAGTTTGCAGAAAGCTCCAACGAATAATAATGAGAGTCTACACGCTCTTCGTTATTTCTTTTCCCGATTCCTGAATTCTCTTGGGATTAAAAAAAATGGTTAAAATAATACCCTGGGAGAAGGTCAAAGAAGGCTTCAAAAAGTCAAAACAGAAAAAAGATATATATGCCGTATAATTGCAATTTCTCTATCGTTTTCCAGGTCAAAGCTCAACTCCTCCTTGTAGTAAGTGGTGACGCATTCAATTATCTCATGATATGATTCCTAAAAGTACATGAATTCCTAATTCCGAGTCTTTTTACCAGAATGCGGAATCCCTGCGAGCCCCCCTCCGAGCGGCAAGAGATCCGTCGATTTCCAAACCAATGCGACCGATCCCAACCTGGATCGGATTTGGGTGGGATTTGCCGTTCCTTACGAGGGGAAGTATCCCTGGATGGCACACTTCCAAGATAAAGGAGTTAAGACACCCCCATGGGAGTAGTTACTAGCTATGCAGGAGTGACGTCGAGTTACGCAGCTAGTCTCCAGAGCTAAGAAAGAAAGCAAAGTAGAGAAGAGAGCTTATAAGTGTAAGGAAAAGGGACATGAAATATGATCGGTCTTTGACCATTGATGAACGTTTCATCCTTGTTCTAAATATTTAGCCCATCGGACACTTTCTATGTGACCCTTGGAGATTTGGACTGGTCGACGACGACCGAAAGTCAATCCATTCGGCTGCCGGCACGGGCCATCATCCACCCGCAGTACGACCCAGTTTCCAAAGTGAACGACGTCGCTCTGCTCAAGCTCAACTCTACTGTGGACTTCCTGGCTTTCCCTCGCATCCGTCCCATACCATTCGGCTGCCAGCACGGGCCATCATCCACCCGCAGTACGACCCAGTTTCCAAAGTGAACGACGTCGCTCTGCTCAAGCTCAACTCTCCGGTGGACTTCCAGGCTTTCCCTCGTATCCGTCCAATTTGCATATCCGCGAATGCCTTGCCCATTCCGGGGCAAATGGGCATATTCGCGGGATGGGGTTATGATAACGGACGTGAGGAATTGCTTGCATCAATTCGATCAATATGCGCGTATGAGTTGAAACGGATGGGGAGCATTCATTGTTGATGAAGTAATCACTAATTCTGGGAAATTGTTCCAATTCTTCTTTGTTTCACTAAATAATCCCTTTAATGGAAAGACGAAGCTCCACGTTTATAACTTATTAATTCACTACTATGATTTGCGCTTTGATTAGCACCATTGAATTCCCAATTTTCCAATATCTTAATTTCTAGCATCTCATTCGACACCTATTGCATATTTCTTGACTGCTCGACACGACGACCGTGTCATCATGTCGTGTCTTTCCGAAGGAAAGCTCATCGCTTTCGCAGGGATTCTTCGAAAGATGGATTGGAAAAAGGAGTAGAATGGAAGAACCATGATCTTTTTTTCGCGTCCCTCTCCGGTCCGCTTACTATAAACGCACCATCATATCCTGAACTTTCCTTCTCGCCTGAGGGTTATTTACTGCACACCGTTAAGAATGCTAAAAAGGGGATTCATCACGAATGCTAGACTTAATGATACCAAAGAAGATAAATCTGAAATAGTTAAATAGTAATCTCAATAACTACACTATCTATGACGAGTGTTTTTTATTCCGATGAGGTAGGTACTGGAAAATTACAGAAAATACGTTTTGTAGTCCATCCAAAGCGTTTTAGAATAGTACGGTCCCAGAATTTCTCTTTGTTGCGGATTTGATGAGAGTGCTATTCTCTTTTTAAATGAAAGACGAATTTCCGCGACGCGATTGCTTTGGAGTTATCAAAACCTTGATCTCCTCTTGCATGGACTCGGTCTGCGATTTCCTAGCGGGGATCAGCACGGTGTTGAAAGAGTCGACGGCGACCATCATGACGGAGGCGTATTGCAAGAACAATCAGGGCACCCTCGTCAACGACAACAACTTCTGTGCCAATGCATTAGGAAGGAACTTCTGTAACGTGAGTCTACCAACCCATCGGAAAAGAAAATGGAGGAAAATTGCCGAAAGAATTCATTTTTAGTCGGTTCCGTTCAGGGCGACGTCGGCGGACCGTTCATGTCCGAAACCGAGGCGGGCTTCTACCAACAAGTCGGGATCATTTCCACGCCCCCCAAGGAATGCCAACACCTCGTTGGAGGGATCAGCTTGAAGACGGCGAGTGAGTGGATGCAAAACCGGCTGTGCGCATATGCCTCCGGGCAGATTCTGACGCGTTCCTTCTGTTTCCAGATTACGTGAACGGGTTCATCAAGCCCAACACCCAGGATGCCGTTTGGTGCTCTGCCGCCGAGCGCTGAGTCTCTTCTTAGAATTCGGTTCTGAGAAGCATGAAAGATAAAACGTTCATTAATGGAAATCATGTTTCCTTTTTCTTCCAATGTTTTTTTTTAATCGTTTTAGCTTCCCTAATCCACTTCCTTTTTCAGGAGGATGTCTTGGACAGTAACTTGAGATTTACTTAAGATTTATTTGCAAAATGAAGTAATATGCATTCTTTCAGCATTTCGGAGCTTCGTGATGACACTCGAACTGGAGAATGCAATGCAATTCCAAGAGAAATTTCTTTCTGGAACGAAAAGTAAACAACGCAGGAAAACAAGGAGACGTGAAGATGAAAAATCATTCCTCCGGAACGTCGCACCAGAGAGCCCCTCCCGTGTTGTCCTTGATGAAGTTCTTCACGTAAACTGCAACGGAAAGAGTCCGTGAAAGAAATGAACCTCCAGCGGGATCCTAAGGGAAAAGTCGCCCACTCACGCGCCGTCTTCACGAATATCCCTTTCGCCGAGTAATCCAACGCGGCCGCGATGCCAAAATCCAATGGGATTCTTGTACATAAACGGCCCACCGGTGTCGCCCTGGAAGAAGATATAGGGACGTGCATGAGATTTCGGAATTCGTCTTCAGACATTACTTTCGCATACTCACTTGGGCATAACCGTTGTCATTTCCCATGCACGTCTTGCTCAACAATAAGTACATAGCCGGGGTGGTTCGTATTGTTCTGCTTAGGCCTGCCTGTTAATAGCTTCAGAGAGAGTTGTGTCCCGACTAGGGTCGATACTTAGTAGTCAAGATTCCGGATAAAAAGAAATACCGTCCTCGGGAATAACAGTCGAGCCTCACTGCACGCCTCATCGAATGAAACTCACATCCACCGGAGAAACCCCATCCAGCGATCGTGCACGTTTGCCCAGGGACTGGGATGGCATTGGAGGCGATGCAGATGGGACGGATGTGGGGAAATTCATTGAAGTTCACCGGAGTCTTCAGTTTTAGTAGAGCGATGTCGTTGAGCCCTTTAACTGAATCGTACCGAGGGTGTATGATGGCCCTGGCAGGAATCCGTATGGATTTGCTCTCGTTGGTTATCGACCGGTCCAAGTCTCCCAGGTTCACGTAGAACGTTTCCGAGAGACTAGGAACGGAAGTCGGAGAGAAAAGTGATTCGGGATCGTTTCCCGATGAGCACGAGGGAAAAATGAAGACGATGAAGACCTCTGATCGACGCATTGAGCCGCGGTGAGAACGTATCGATCGTTGATGAGTGAACCCCCGCAGAATTCCCCCGAGTCGGAAAAGTATGCAGGGATACTTCCCCGCATAGGGAACAGGAAGTGATCCAAGCACTCGATCAGTGTCAGAGGGAAAGGAATTGGCTGAACGATCCTTGCTTTTTTTCCCGTGTGGTGGACTCCCAGATATCCCACAAACGGTAATGAATTTTTCAAAACACCATCACTCAACTTTAATTTGCAAATTGAGGGGGGGGAAATGTGAATCCTCGAACTCACCACAAGGTTGAGAAGGAGGGGGTGAAGTGGGAGAAGGAGGTGGAGGAGTGGCAGAAGGAGTTTCAGCCCCGTGAGCGGTGGGAGAAGGAGTTGCAGTCCCGTGAGCGGTGGGAGAAGGAGTTGCAGTCCCGTGAGGGGTGGGTGAAGGAGGACCAGCACTAGGAGTAGGAGAAGTAGAAGCAGGAGGAGGAGATACATTCGTGCTCTGACCTGATTAAGTGAAAATGAAGATATTGACGGTATTAGGTTGATCTCAATCGGCACGGGAAGTTTACAATCACCCGATGAGACTCGTTTTCTTACCACACGTGATGGTGCAATTAAATCCGGAACTACTCGAAAGATACCCGTAAAGGATCGCTGTGAGATTCTTCCCCACGTTCACCGGATTTTCCAGGGCAGTCGAAGATCAACAGAGTCTGGGAAATACGAGTCACACCATGGCCGGTTCAGGCCCATCCACTAAAGAAAATCCTCGAACGTGAACTTAGCTCTGGTCGTCATAGAGGAACGCAGACTGCCAACACAGAGGGGAGATCGAAGTCGGAGCATCGTAAGGTTATCTATGAAACTGCCCTCGTAAAATGCCAGGAAAGAGGCCTGCTGAATCATCATTGCAGGGCTCAGCATCTTCCGAGCTGGGTGAATCATGAAACGGTTCCCCGACTGAGCACACCTTTCGTGCTTCATGCTCCCATTACTATTAAAAGTAATTCTTGTTTATTGTATGCTGTCGTGCATCATGCGCTGGTCTCCCCAGAATTTTCGTCAATGGCAGGCGGATTCGGCGACCGAGAGTTCGGGATTTGTTTGGCAATCTTGGTTTTGATTGGGCGAGGACTCTGACCTAATTGGACTGGTTATAAAGACTTCGGCATATGCCTTAAGCAAATTTTTGTGGGCGGTTTTTCTCTCAAGCACGAAGAGCTTTCGCGACAGTTTGCCAGAAGAAAAAAATCATAAGGGGTTTTCTCCCTTTGATGGCATAGATATTGTGTGCATAAAACACACTCTTTATTGTCCAAAAACAGGAAGGCAGCCACAATAACATCTGTGCCGGTACTGCACTCGACACCGGTCAGTCTGAACACATGATAACGTGTGAAAATTTCAACAAGAGCCACACCAAAAAGTGTGATACAGGTAGTAGTCGTATTTGTTTCCGATACCTCGAGATATCTGGGAAATGCAACCGGATAACGGTGCAAGGATTCACATCTTTGAATGCCCTTCTATTTGGGGTTTATCACAGGATAGAAAAACCAAAACCGTGTCAAATGAGCCCAGCCTTGGGAGTAGGACACAGGGAACCAGAACCAAGTCATCTGAGCAAAAGTAAAATGTAAAACAAAAAAAAAAACTAAAGATAAGAGAGATTTATGCCTCATTTTGAGATGTGTGATGATCCCTGCAGCAAGAGTCACCAGGGGTTGAGATTTGTGACTTCTAACAGGTGCATCAATCTCTTTTCACCTAGTCATAGAAAAAGAAAATGTTATGCATCCAATTAGCCCAGTGTTATGCATAAAATTACCAAACATTGCAGGAAGCAATAAAAAATAAAAATTAAAACAGTTACAAAAATGACCTCATTTTGAGGAATAAGGCCTCCAACTGAATATTTCTTCAATAGGATTTCAAAACACATTTGCTTAGATATTGCACATTGGTGCCAGCTGATGCAATAGCTAATTTAATACTTACTCAGAATTTATCAAAGGAATCACAGGCCTGAGAGGTGCAGGAACCACGTCTTTGGCACCGGCTCTCTCCGATTCATCGTACCTGATGCAAGCGCTGTGCTCCAGCAGGAAGGTCTTCAAGGCCAGCACCTGCGACTTCAAGGTCTCCACCTCTTTCTGGAGCTTTCGGTTCTCGTGCATGTATCGATGCATGCTCATCTCCATCTCGCCGATCCACAGTTTCCGTCGCTCGCGGAAACGGCTGGCTGCCATCCTGTCGACGAGGCGTTATGATCATCGGAGTGTCGAGAAGAGGGAAAAAAAAAGACCAACATCTCACCTGTTGCGCTCCTTAACAGATTCATTGTTACACCGTGCAACATCGTGCACACTCGATTTTCCAATCTACAAAAATTCATAACAAAGTAAGGCTTTGCATAAAAAAGGAGTTAAAAGAAAATGGCAAAGCAGGAAACATACCACCACTGATTTTTTCTTCCATTTGTATGTCCTGGTCTGGAAGTTTTTAGTAACTGCAGCTCTCACTCCTGCTCTAGCTGCCTGCAAGTCCAGACAAATTCCAAGTGAACAGATGCTAAATTGTTTATTGCTGATGGGGACATATGAAGGATAGATTTCATGTGAAGTTTCTCTTTGAATGATGAAGCAAACAGGGTTCCTTGTAAACAGGCAAGCAGGTCCACCCCCAGAAGCTCTTTACTTTCCTTTCAACTTTTCCTATCTTGTCTCTGCACCTCCCTATTATGAAGGATGTTAATTATGTATTGCATAAACCACCCCTAAAAAAAAAAGAGCTCTCCAACATCATCCCAACTAACCAACACACTTTTGAACCCTCCTGAGCCATTTTTGAAACCCCTCTTTATAGGCTTTTTGTGGTACTCCAGAAAGCACTCCCTGTTCAGCCCTGCTAAGGTCTTCAATTTGGTGAAACTGCCTCCCAGCAAGATTTTGCTGAACAATAAAGTTGAGCACTTCAAATATAACATAAAAAGTCTGTAAAAAATGGATTTCAAAAGTGCCTCAGAAGGATCCAAAAGTGTTCATGTTGGTGGGGATGATGTTGAGTTCCAGTTGTTACAAATGAAGTTTTTGAAGTGCACTTGTAGAACATCCCTCATATTTGCCTAAATGCTTCATCCCTAGTTTGAAATCCTTTAGTTTTTTTTTTTGTTCAGGGATCTGTTCCCAGAGCAATGAATATTTTCAGTAAGAACTTGCCTCAGTCTTTCCAGGGGTGGGACCTTACATCAGTATCAAATAGTTAATCACTTTAGCACCATATATGGCAATGCAACACAACATACTGTGCATCATTGGCCTTCAGATAGTGCATAGCAAACCTTTAATGACAAAACTGTCCCCCGGCCACACAAATGCCACGGCTCGGTTGGACTCACCAACGATTCCTCCTCTGAGATGTCGATCGTGCATGAAGTGGGGATGGTGATCACTTCCCCGTGGGGGAGTCTAAGGGTCACCGACATTGCCGGTGCAATCGGCCTCAGCGCAACGGAGGGTTTCGCCGATGCCGGTGGGTTCACAGGTACGCACGCTTCCGGCGTCACACAGCCGCCTCGCAAGGGAATCACCTTTGGTGTTTCCACCTCATTTCTGCAGGTTCCTCCATGTCTGCATGAGCAGTTCAAATTCACAAATGAAGCACCAGATGATGTGACGAGAAGCAAATTATACTACACTATTGAATTCTCGACAGACCACAAAAGATACATGGCAGATTTGTCACCAATTCCAATTTAGAAACATTTCACCTGTGGAAAGAATCAATTAAAGTGAGGGACTTTACACTTTCTTCCTGCCATAACATTTTGGAATGCAGTTTTGGTTCCATTCTCAGTTTGGTTCTCCTTCTCTATTTCATTTGCTATTTACCTTCCTTCCCAAAAAGAAATTGCAGACAATCACCTTCCTATTAGAATTTCTTGCTGCTTAGGCAGAAATGGCACAGAAGCAAAAATAATAGTCCATCCAAGTGTATGATGTTGCCCAATAATGCAATGATTTCTTCTTTCAAAGAAAAAATGTAAATAAATAAAATAAAATGAATTCTTCTTAGTAACATCCCAATGAAAAACTTAAACTAAAATGTATTTAAAATAAATATCTATCAGAAAAACTATTTTCCCTAATCTCGAATTTTCCCTGTTGAAACTCAATGACATCTAAAACCATGGAATTAGGCAGGAGAGGGAATTGTATATTCATGTTTGTAGAATCAGCTGCGAGAACAGCATAACAGGATTTTAACATTTGCTGAGAAAATCATGTTGTGCAACTCTCACTCAAGAATGCCATTAAAAAAACTTGAAAAACAAAATATTGGTCAAAGAAACTTTCACCAGCATCTAAAGAAATTGTGTCCTTTAATCATTTGAAAGTTGGCAAAAACTTCTTGATTCAAAGAGCAAAGCATTGTAGGAAAAGCAGGTCTTATTTTTGAAAAGCATTAATTTTTCATTAAAGGAACTTTGATTAGAAATACAGTCATTATCGGCAAGAAATAAACCGATTTCATGCCATCTGCTCTGGAACGGCCCATATAGTTATGTGGCATCACCTTTGGTGAGAATATGTAAATTAGATGTGAGCTGAGCTGATGGAAAATAAATCAAAATACCATAACAGATGAGGTAACGGAGAAATACAGCACCATGAAACACCAGCAATATGCTTGACTCAGTAGAGATTGGATGCTGACAGGCCACAAGTCTATTTAAAACTTTAAAGTAGTAAATTTAAAACTTGTCTATGGAAAAACGGAACAGAAAACACCAAAATTAATCTCAGAATCCCCACCTGTTGATGCTGGGTTCATCTCGAGTGTTATCTGCAGCAGGTGTCAGTTCTTCTCCCTTTGGTTTTATGACAGGCAAGTTGGATATTGTGTCATCTCCCTGAGGACTGTTAGATCCTGAAGAAATTTGTGGGATTTCTAATTGCTGAGGTAGAACCTGAGGTGTGTTTAAGGGGGAGGAGCTGATGACCAAAGTCTGTAAAATAAACGAATATGGAATTATAAACAAATCAACCCGGGAAGCAGGAACCATAGAGGACACAGCTCACGGGTTGATATTTCCCTTCGGCGGCTCTGCGGAACACTTCATCGAAGGGATTGGAAGTTGGGAGATCCTGGAAGAGGCCAACTTCCTCGCAGGTCGTGATCAGCTTCGTGGGAGAAGGCGTTTCTTGGGTTGAACTGGTGCTGGCGCTCACTTCATAGAGAAAAGAGGGCCTAAGAGGGCCAAGAAGGCGACTGAATGTTGCCAGCTAGGCCTAATAGAGGAGCTAGGGCTTACCGAGCTTCAGTGCCTCCTTTTCCATCGACAACCGACGCAAAGAATTTGGCATTCCAGGACCTTGATGAATGCGTCCCCACTAATTTCCCCGGCACGAGGCGTGAGAAGCCAAGCACAGGGAAATGACGCAACAGCGGGTCAACGGCTGCGGTCAGCGAAGATCTGTGGCTCCGCCTCCCTCTAGCAGACGCTCAGCGTCGGCTGCAGGCATTGGTCCCAAAACGAGAAGCGTCTTTATTCCCGCATTGGTGGAACAGGTGCCGCGGGCGTCGGTACCGCGAGTCCGCAGATGCAGTCCGCACCGGTGACCGTAAAATTATTACTAATGCAGGGCACTACAAAACAAGATGGCGACTGGCATTCGGCGTGGAATTAGATGTAGTGGTGTGCCGACTGAGAATTAACTAGGCTAGGGCAGGCATAGCAAAATAAATTTCACAATCTAAATTTCCTAGTTACTCGAGATATAGAGGACTACGCAGGACAGGAAGCACTGAAGGAAGCAGAAGCACTGACCAACGTTTGACAAAATCATCCAATGGCCCTACCATCAAGTTATCGGCAGCCCAACATTCTCCCCAATTTGGGGCAATCCTTGGGCAGTCCCACTCGTAAGTTTAGGGTCAATATTTTCCAGGCCTAACCTATCATAAGTTAGGAACATCTTGCTGCTAAAACAGTTAATGTTCTTCGTGGAAGAATTGGACCTTTGCAAACAAAACTTGGGCGAACATTATTGTTGGTCTAGCTCTGTTAGAATCATTCCAACGCAAGTGTATATCGAAGTTGGCATGTTATGCAATACCTAGCATTAGGTGGCAGCTGACCTGATGGGGAAAAAAAGGTATTAACTTCAATATGAGTGAGGCACCGAATAACTTTGATTTCCTTTTTTGCTGCTGTGAAGGTTATGGAACTAGAAACTGCAAGAAGTGAATGGTCTTCATGCAGTGAGTAATAATGTACCTGTAATAAACTTGGTTTTTTTATGATGGTTTGCAACTTAATGAAGACCATCATGCAGCATATGCAGCATATTTTTTCATAGTTTAACCCAGGAGATAAGGAAGGTCCTATTATCCTATTAAAATTTTGCCTATGAAGCTCCAAAAAATTTCTTTAGGAATAAACTTGCATGCAATGTAAATGCATATAAGTGTTACATGCTCCTTTTTTAAAATGAAATAATGCATCACTTTCTCAACCTATCATATGGTCTATTTAAGCTGTTTGCCTATTGAATATGAATGGTCAATGTCCCATGGGTTACAGTGTCATTTGCCTCGATGTCTATTTGATGTCTGCCTGTCATTGTCCTTATGCAGTTGACATAATGATGTAGAACCTCTGAAAGTAAAAAGCATGTTCATGTCACCAACACTGTAGTCACCCTGTCATCACAATTATCTTTCTCTCAATTGTGGCAATGGTACTCCAATCATATCATATCACATTGGGTATCCCTGGGTTCTGTAAATGAACATATTTATTTACATTTACATTATACTTTATTCACATCCAGAAGTGTAAACTTCTACAAGCAATCCCCTTATACTCACCATTTCTACTTCCTTCTCATGCTCAATAGTTGAGGTAAAGAATGTTGTGTTGGCCAAACGCATATTGCAGTCAAACTGGACCCGAGTGAATGCTATGGGGAGGAATGTTTCTACTTTCTTATTAGTGACTAAACAATCTATACAATTCAGGGAAGCAAGATGCTGATGGTGACTAGCATGTTGTTAACATGAATCTGCTTATATTGTTGGAGTAAATGTCCTTTGTTTTCATTGCCTGCCAAAAAAAAATCCATGTTTGTTTTGGTTTGCTTCTTGTGTTTTTGTTGTTGTATTGTAGATCCCTATGGTTCCCCTGCAGGAAGCCTGAGTTTCAACATTCTCAAAGGTATGTGTATGTCCCCAGTTTTGCTTCCCTTCCATAAGGGAGGCTTTACCCATTTAATCATAGAGCATGCAGACACCTTTGAACCTCTGAGGTCTATGGTCTCCTAACTACCTTTCTTGAAAGATTGAGAAAAACCTAATTTTCATAGTCAGAGATGTTTGGAAACAGTGTTCTTGAAATTATTTTCAGAATACCATGGCTTTTCTTCTCTCTAAGCTTGGATGGAGAACTCTAAGACTTATTATCTTATTTTATGGCATATTCATGCCTTGCTGATATTAGCCAAGACCTATTTAGTTTTATCTCATGTAAAACTCCGTTCTTCAAATTGTGATGAGTTTAATTTTTGTAGCTGTACTATACTTTCAATTATTATCAAATAAAATTTTAGTGCAATTGGAGGACCACCTCCAATATATATATAGTAGCAGTGTCTGGTAGACTTTTCAAATCATATGCCATGGTACATGAAGGACATTTCCGTAATATTTATGTAGCTCCTCAGCAGACCACAATTCTCAGACCTCAGTTTGTCTCATGCGTGCATGGTGTGTCTGTCTCATCTTGTTCCCACAAAATGGCTTTGCATGAAAAGGATGAGTGTCATGAGTATTTGCTGAGTTACTCTTAAAACTCAATTTGATGCACTGTGTGAGCACTGAAATATGAATAAGCAGGTTTGGATTAAGCCTGATCAGGTATTTCTTACAAGTAGATATATTCACTTCTTGTTTGCTTGAATGCTTTATTTTCTCTTATAGAGAGGCTGAGAGCAGCTGGTGGTCCAAGCAGTGGATCAGGACTGGTGAGTGCCCAATCATTGTTTGATTTTGTTGTATTTCATTCAAGACTTTAAAATCAAACTTATCTATCAATACTTGCAGAAGGATATTGGCTCCAGCCCCTTCTCTCCATCCAGCCATGCAGCTTTTGCCCCACAGAAGTTGACCTCTCGGAATGTGAGTTGAATTTCTCTTACCTTGAACCTTTGCCAAGTCTTCTGAATGCCATGATCTTGTATTTTTGGTTCATGTTATGAGTATTAAGTAGATATGCAGTACCCACCCCATTTACACATTTATATTTCAATTGTACCATTAAAATTTGACTTTATAAAGTGCCATGTCTAGTTCAGTCAGTCCAGAATCTGGTTAGAATTTTCTATGTCTGTTAAGGTTTTGTGCATTATCAAGAGTCACTGTCCACTCTATGTACTTAGTTCAGTCCAATGTTGAATTTATGATTTTCCACAGTTTTCCTAAGTTGTTGATGATGACGAGCCTTCTTCCCAATTCCTCATTAGTGCTAAACAGTTGAAGAAACAGTTGAATTGAACAGTAGAAACAGTTGTTTGCTAGAACATGTTTACTTACCTTCACAGAGTGGAGGTGTGCCAAAACCTCCTAAGCCTCCAGAGAAGCCTCTGATGCCTTACATGCGGTACAGCCGGAAGGTTTGGGACCAGGTCAAGTCAGCCAATCCAGACATGAAGTTGTGGGAGATCGGGAAGATCATAGGGCAGATGTGGCGGGATCTAGATGAGTCCCACAAGCAGGTCTTTGTGGATGAATATGAGTCTGAGAAGGTAGGCTTTAGCTATTGAAATTCTGCTTCCTTCATTCCTTCCTCCACACTCTTTTGTGCTCATGATGCTGAATTTATATTTTTTCTGTTCACCTATGGCTTTGCTCCATTCTGTCTGATTCTGATCAAGCATAACAGAGACTTCCTTGAAGGTATTGCAAGACTTTGATGAGAACTCCCCATCAGATTTGTGACAATCGTATGCAGTTGCACAGCTATAACGGCAATTGACAATTGAAACCAATATGAAAGTATTGTTTTGGGGATCACCTTGCAAGTAACTATGATTTTCAGCCCAATATATAATAATATAAGAATTTAACCATTTGTGCATTGTGAACTTGAAAAATCCTATTCTCTTGGTTCTTTCATGAAGATGCATGATAGTAATTGGGCAAAGTATTTTGAAAGTATTCTTTGGGAATGAAGAGCAGAATGAAAGAGTTAAATTTATGACTGTCTGGGTTCTTGTAGCTACAGGATTAATTTTGAGTTATATTGTTTCAGCATGTTTCTTATTTATTATGTCTCCTAATAATGGTGTTTCTTGTAGGTGGAATATGAGAAAGCTCTGCGAGTTTACCACAGCTCCCCTGCCTACCAGACCTTCATTGCAGCTAAGGCCAAGGGGAAACTGGGTGAGTCGTCCGAGATTTTCCCGAGTTTCAAAGCCTCATTAGTCCTTTTTTATGTCAGTTATATGGCATGCACTCCAAAGCTATTTCAGTAGATATGGCATGAAGATTTTGGGCGTTTCAGGCCATGAGTAGTGATGGCAATATGAGGTTGCCTGGGTTGTTTCTGTTAGGCATTTTGTGCATGAAGATTGGCCACATGAGATTGCCTTTTCGCATGATGCATGAAAGGAAGAACTGCGAACAACTAGGTTTACCAATGGAGTTTTTTATTATTATTATGCTTATTGAATTTTAGGGCATGTACATTCTGACCCCACCAGACTAGCCAATCAAGTGCATTATCTCACAGTCAACTTTGACTTGCTGTGCATTGGCATTATTTAACTTCTAGATCACTTTGAGGGGGAAAAGGACTCATCAAATTGGTATGAGAAAAATTTGCTTGGAATTTGCTTATAGCTTTCTCCAACTTCACCAGTAAGGTTGTTTTCCTTAAGTACTTGGGATATTGCTGAAAATAAGTTCATATTTGCAGTTATACTCCAGAGTCCTTATGTTCCATCATATTTATTTCTAAATGCTGAGTGCAACTGCAGTTGCCATCTTGATCTGATTTTTTGAGTTCAAGTAAATTGAGTCCAATTTACTCTGAGGATGCTTTCCATGTCAGACTAATTCCTAATCATTCCTGAAACTAAGCAGACATGTGGTATCATGATCCAAAAGGGCTTCTTGACCCAAAAGGACCAGTGGTATATGAAATTAGTTTTCCAATGCATTCAGAGGAATCAGGCTATTTGTCTCAACACTTTGCACTACACTATAGCTGTCTCAATAACATTTGCATGCAAATTACAAGATTTTCAACTCATTCATGTCAAATCATGGAAAAGCAGAAACTTGCCTCTTGTGGCAGAAACTTGAGACTGGGAAAATGACAGTTCTTCTGTTTTTGTGAATTTGTATGAGAGTGTTATGATTGCTAATTGGGGGTTCCATTGCCTGTTTCTCTATGTCCTTCTCTGTCTTGATTGCAATGGGTGGCTCTTCCCTCCATGTCACTCGGGGAATGACCGTCTTCATTCACCCCATTCTTCGTTCTGTGAGTTGATTTTCTTTCTACAAGTATATACAAATACCTCTTTTATTCCATCATGTTTCCTGCAACTGCTCAGATGGCCTGTTCGCATTGAAGGGGCTTTCTTGATGTTGCAGGAAAAATTCAGTTTTGTAGGGATCAGATCATCTTATGATTTTCCAGTGATGCTCAAACTGAGTGTGTAGGGGGTATGATGTTTGCATGTATTTTTCTTCAGACACTATATGCAAGTTGAACTTGCCATGTATTTGTAAAATGGGGAGATTTTTTCTCGTATTTTTCCATTGACAATATCTGCATGCAGTAGTGTTTAAACTAGAAGTGTCCTGATTGCATTAGAATGTCTTTTTCATGTTTCACAACTTTGCATTTTGATGGAGTGTTGTTATGCTAAATATATTGTTAATGCAGAACATAGACTCCTAGATGAAACCTCTCTTCTTTTTAAGCTAATAATATCGGATTTAGCCACCTTTTATTTCCTTTTTTCATCATTTTGCATTTCATGGAAATTCAGTAGATCAACAACTTTTATATTCAGCTCCTTTTGAAAGGATGTACTTTCTCTTACTTAGTTATGAAAATGGTATTTGCTGCTTGCTGTATTGGTAATCACTATAACATAATTTCCCAGAGCATGATTTTCGTATATTTCTGAACACTGAAGGCTTCACATTTGCACAGGGCACAGACTGCAAGGGAAAAACTATAAAAGCAGTTAATGTAATTGATGTAATTATTCACTTGGATCCTTTTCAAATTTTAGCCTATTGTTTCATTAAGTTACTTAAATGCATAAAAGAGTGGAAACTTGTGTAGAAAATAGATTCCCCCCATTTTTACTTTTAAAAAATGCTAATTTTCTATGCAGTGGAAATGAAGGCATGTTAGAGCCATTCTCCTTAACTGTTTCTTGCACAAAAATCCCCTGAGTATCAAAATTCTTTCAAAAACCTTTCTTTTCATTTTTTTTCCAAGCTTTGTTTTACTACTATTCTGCAGCCATTCAAATTTTAGTATTTCATTATCAGCTTAACCTAAGCCAATTTCTTTTTCTAATACTTTGAACCTTGTTCAGTACTAATCAGTAATATAAACCTCATTTCCATAGTTTTGTCATGTCTCTGACTTCGTACACTTCATTTTGAAGATGATTATTAAGCTTATTATTATTAGAATTATTATTAGATGATTATTAGAAGAGCATTTTGCAACATGTTTGTCCTCTAAGAAAAAATATATATATATATATTCATATGCAAGCTGATCTCAGAAGCGTGTATAAAGTTCTTGAACACTCTGGTTCCTAATTTCACCTCTTATTTATTGTCAAGACTCTGAACATTGAACAAGTCATTCTCAAAAGGCTATTTCCAGATTGTCATTCTTCTCCCTGAATTTAATAGCACCCCCAGTGGAAGAGAAGGAGCCAGTGGAGAAACAGTCTGCCATGAGCAAAGCCATCGACCGCCGCATCGACATCCAGCCGGCAGAGGATGAAGAAGGTGAGCATTTGCTAAATTCTGACAAATTAATATTTATCTGCATAGTATTTTTTCTACTTATGTCGACATTTTCATTAAAATTTTCTAACCAAATTTGATCAAAATGAATTTAATGATGAGAAGTAATGAATTCAAGAATTATTTCCATCAGGTGTAAGTTCAGAGGAAGTTGATTCTGTAAGAATTGTATGTATTGGGATGACTGTTTCCCAGTGTGAATATTCCTGAAATTATGTAGAAGAATTTATAGCAGAATTTGAGAGAGCTTGAGTCTTAGAATGCATTTGTTTGTACTTGCAGACCAGGATGATGGGTTTTCTGTGAAACATCTGGCAAAGGCACGGTACATGCGGAACCATCGCCTCATCAACGAGATCTTCTCGGAAGTGATGGTCCCAGATGTGCGGTCAGTGGTCACCACAGCTCGAATGCAGGTCCTCAAGAAACAGGTCCAGTCCCTCACCATGCACCAGGTACCCAATCTTAGACAATCACAGTAATACTAAGAGGAAATTATTACAGAGACTTAAGAAGTGAGTGGGAGACTATTTTATTTTAAAATAACTTTCTCCTGTTCATATTCTACATTGCAGCTAGTCTATCTAGCCTCTATCTGTATTAATAGGCTGACTTCAAAAATTATTTCTCCCTGGCATGATATTGATATCATATAACTATATATGTAGCTAACACTTTATTTTAATAAATAGGATTGGAGTAGCATAAATTAAATGATTAAAAGTAGCATAAAACTATTATTCTGTAAAATTTATTTATTTGGCTTGCTCAAAAAGTCTATATTAGTTAGGAAAAGTAAAAACTGCACTTAGTTGCCAAAGAGTAAAGTGCATTAGAAATCAGTAAGCAGTCAAAATTATTTCCTTGGTACTTGTTAAAACATCTGAGTTTGAGGTTTCTTGTCAAGGATCATCATTACCTTCTTTATGGATTTGATAGGTAAAAAAACCGGAAGGTTGATTTCTAAGGACTAAGGGGAGGACTTGGTCTCCTAAAATTTCCTGAGTTGAGATTTTTTTAAGCATTTCACCTTTTCATTCCTTGCAAAAGACAGAAGATAAAAAAAACTAACAAAGAAAAAAAAACAAACAGATTTTTGGAAACATGTGAAACTGTTGTGGATTTTTCTGTTATGAACCCTGGTCTGTGTAATTATTAATTTTTTGCCTTGCAGAGAAAGCTGGAAGATGAACTACAGCAAATAGAGGAGAAATTTGAATCCAAGAAGGCCAAGTTCATTGAATCCAGTGATTCTTTCCATGAAGAGCTCAAGAAGGTGAGGAAAAAGAATCTTGTCATTATTCTTTTCTGAAAATATGCTAAGCAGAACATTTTTGGCATTGCAGATCTGCAATCGCACCATTGATGATGACATGTTCCAAAACATGGTGGAGAAGCAGTATGAAATGCTCAAGCAGGGAATAGAGGAGAAGAAGAAAGCAGCAGCAACAGCAGCTGCTGCTCAGCCTACTGCTACAGCTGTTGAAGTCACATCAGAGGAAGGAGACAAATTAGAGCCTACCAAGGTTGATGATGAACCCATGGAGACTTCTGAAGCTGATGAGACTGTTGAGCCAAAACAACCAGAACCAACTCAGGTTTGCATTTGAGTGAATGACTTGTTCTAATGACTGATAAACAGCTTTTTATTATTATTATTGAGTGAAGTGCTACTTAAACCCTAAATGCACCTCTAGAGTTTGAGGTGCATGATCTGCAAGTTCTGTTTTGAACTGTTTTGAACTGAATCTGACTGACCTATGATTCTTTCCTTTCCTATAGAACCTGTAGTCCCTATTTGCACACTGTTGTGTTGATTACAGGTCATGGATGCAACAGAGATCGAACCTGAAAAGCAGGAAGAGGAGCCAGATAAGACAGAGGAGCCAGCAGGGGACGCTGTCACTCAGAGTACAGAAGATTCTTTCACGGAAGGAATGAATGGCCCAACACAGCCTGATGAGGAACAGCAAGAACAGCAGCTGCAGGAGCAGGATGAGGAGCAAAACCAGGACCAGGAACAGGATCCAGATCGAGACCCAGATCCGGATCAGGATTCAACCGACCAGATGGATACAGCATATCTGCAGCCACCTGCTGCTGGTATGTAAAAATCAAAATTGTCACACCAGACAGGACAAAAATGCAGCATTGTCATGGGCTATCAACACTTCTTAATTTGGACTTCAGGAGGGCTGTGATTTCATCTGGATTATTGAAAACCTGTTAAAGTGCACTTCTCTTTCTATTGAGAAGATAGTCATTCAGGGTAGGCCTACTGCAATATGTATTAATTTTGTTCTTTTTTCCTACGCAAAAGAATACATTCAATTTTTATGCTGAAAAATCCCGATCCCCTGGTTTTTTTTCTACTTCCCTCTGAAACTTTCCAGAACACTTTTTTCCTAGTAGTAGCATTTCTTCTCTGTATCCTCAGCAACCCTCAGAAGTATCAAGGTCTCTTCCCCTTCCCATCAGCATCTTTCAGACTCTTGAGATAAGAATATGAACACTCTGCATTACTGATTACTGGCCTTCGGAATAGGCCTTGTACATTTCAATAATAATGTATGAAATGATATGTACTCCTGCCTCTTTTCCTGAAAAAAATTGGCAACTTACTCATAATTATTCCAATACTAGCTGTCACATGTGAAACATTTGAAGTTTTCAAGTTGATTCCCATGACTTTCAGAACCCTTCAAAATTTGAAGGTGGACATTGAAAATGAGCTGTAGGTCAGCATAACTGGCAGTTGACATTGGGATCAGGTACAGACAAAGATAATTTGGCCAACATCAACAAATCAACCTGTACAGACCTCTACAGGGCAGACAGATATACATGGATAAAGACACAGCATGTTACTTCCTGGGCCTAGGTCTAATAGCCCCAACAGTCTCCATGACATGAAGAACGTTTATTAACTTATGGTGAAGATATGCTACATGCTACATGGAATGTTGAATTATTTTTCACCTTCAATTGAAAATCTTTGATGATTCCAACTTTGAATATAAATTGTGGAGTGTAGTCCTGTAATTGTGGATTAGATGGTTGCAAGTGTAGCCAAAATTGCCAAAGATATGCATGAAATAATTGAAGATATGAAGCAGGAGCATCCACTCCAGGAATATGGTATTCCAGGTGGAGATTCCCAAGAAGAGTACTCGCTCCCGCCGCAGCAGCCTTTCCCCTTCCCAGGTCGACAGGAACCGCAGCCTCGCCTTCCGTACCAGCAACCCTATCCACAGCAGCCTGGATCGTACTATCAGGGCTATCCTCAGCACCAGGGCTATCCCCCGCAGCAGCAGCAGCAGTACCATGCTGGGTTTCAACAGGGGTATCCAAGTCAGGGCTGGCAGGGTCACCCAAGCCAGGGAAAGCCCTACAATGTCCCATCCACCCCTGGCCAGCAGATCACTACTTCCAACACATTTGGTGAGTCATTGGCTGAACATAGAACTCAACTACTGAAGTGATTCCATCCTTGAACTCTGTTGACTCTCTGGGACTAGAATCTTCCACTTAACTGTTAACTGCCACATAACTTGTCTGCAGATGATTGCAAATCCAAATTCCTTCATGTTTCATAGAGAATACAACCAGAAAAAGCTGTGTGGTTGGTGTTATGTGGAAAGCTCCCCATTATGGGCATTTTTTCCTTTTTTTCTTTCTTGGTAACTTATAAACAATGAGTAATATGTGGTACACTGACAGCTAACAAAGCAGAAAGTAGATTTTGTCTATTGTCATTATTAAGTGTACTTGTGGAAAAAACTGTATACACTCCAAGACAAGACATTCAAAGGACAAAGGAACAGCTTGGAAAATTAAATTTGCCCCCATAAGAATGGATGTAGGCACATCACTACATCTTATGTACAGGGTGTCCCACTTATTGCAGGTGATTTTAATCGCGTATAAAGTTCTTCCTGTTTGAGCTAACTGAACAAAATTTTCACATTTAGACAAGTGTTTAGCATTTATTGTGACAAAGTTTCAGCAACATTAAATGCACCAATTAACTATGAACTTCAACATAGCCCCCATCGATTTCAAGGACTTTTCCCAATCATTTGTGGTATTCAAGCAGTGTTTTCTCACACATTTCAACAGTAACGTCTACAAACGCAGCAGTAATTTGTTCCTTCAGTTTGAGGATAGGGATGGTTTGGTTGTGTAGACTTTGTAGTGGGGCTTTGTCAAGTCGAAACTTGACAAAGCCCCACATGAAGAAGTTGCAAGGCATCAAGTCCAGTGAACAGGCCGGCCAGGGCATTGCTGGCGACATTGATCTGGCAACTTTTTTTCCAGCCAGGCACAAACTTCTTCAGCAAAATGAGTTGGGGTGGGCCAGACATAGCTCGTAATTGGTGCATTTGATTCGGCTGAAACTTCACAACAAATGCTAGCCAGTTGTCTAAATGTTATGAAAATTTTGTTCAGTTAGTTCATATAGGAAGAACTTTATACACAATTAAAATCATCCGCTATGTGGGACACCCTGTATATAACCAGAAAGTGTTTTCAGGGGATGTTTTTATGCAGCTACTTCTGCTTATTTTATGACAGAGTGGGCAAGCAAGTGTTACCTTTTCTCACACATGCTTGGGGAGATTCTGTTTTCTCATTCTATTAATGTATCTCTTTCTTTCTGCATACTTTAACAAGTGGAAGGATTGACTTCACCTGTCTGGTGGATGGGTGACTGCAAAACTCAAATAGGTGAATTTAAAGTTATATTTGAGTTTCTCAGTCATTAAATTGCTTGAGAAAGCTTAAAACATCAACTTCAAAAAGAAAGAAGATACTGAGTCCCTGGATGCTCCTGTGTTTGAAGGAGAAAATTATTTGCTTCATGAGTCCCCTTTCTTTCTCTGAACTTACATGTCAGCATATGTGTGAACATTTGGGCTAATATCAAGGCTGATTTTTGCATTGTTGATAGCTGAATTCCCTGTTTTGCAGTTCCTCCAAAAATGGATGAAGTGCCCCCCCAGGCATCTACTCCATCCCAGTCTTCTGAGGCTGCCCCTCCTGTCACTCAGGAACCACCTCAGCCACAGCAGCAGCTGCCACCACCACCTCCTTCATCTTCATCAGAAGGGCAGCCTGTTCCTCCAACAAAAGACCTTACCCCAATGTAACAAAACAAAGTGTATGATGCCAAGTATAGAGTATACTTCTGAGTTTTGTTCATCCAATCTGACTTGGTTTTCAGTTGACAGTTTTTTTTAACCATTTTATTCCTATCTGTATAGAGAACTGTTCAAAGGGGAAACCTGGAATCTCTGAGTTCATCATGTACAGCATCTGGGAATAAACTACACCCATTCTACATCAAATCACAGGATTTATTGATTCTGTGCAATGAGGAGGCACTCAAAAACAATGGATTAAGATTCCCTAAATACCAATTGGAAGACTTTCCCAGGAGTTCACATCTAATGAGATGAACCACATCAGAACACAATTAAAATTGTCTACATTCAGTGAAACTTCAGTGAACCATGACTCAGACTTTGGCTTTTACATTTTCCTTTAATGGAAAGGTATGACACATTCTTTTCAACAAGCATGGTCACAGATATTATACACTGTTGTATCCACAGCTTCAAGGTCATCTGAGATCTCAAAGTTTCTTTTTTGGAGGGGAAAAGATAATGGAGGCTCTCAGGAAATCCCCACAGCAGAGAAATTGTTGAATGAGTTGCATCAATTGAAAGAGTGATGAATTTTTATGCGCCCTTACTACCATGCAAAATGGTGGATCAACACTATATTATTCAAACCATACCATATTGACATCCTAGACCACCATACTCAAAAACTACCATTGTTCCCTTGACATTTCTATGTTTTTATAAATACTCATACTTTTCCTGCATTCCAGTTTGTTTCCCAGTGAAAATCCAACATATGGCAGAATGCTTCACATTTCTTTAAAACTTGTTTGTACTTCTTACATAGTTCTTTGAACCCTTTCTATGATAAAATGGCAGGAAAGTGTATGAAACACATTGAAAATGAATTATTTTAAAAGATCAACAAAATATTTTGCCAATAGTGTGTAGTACCAGCTTGTATGTCAACGGGAAATGTTGCATGTTCTACCCCTTAAATACCTCAACTCTTCCACTCAAGCCCCCTGAGGAAAAAAATTACTTTCTCTGAATTTTCCACCCCAAATCCTGAAAGTATAGGCTTAAGGTGTAATGTGCAGAAACAGTGGTGTCCAAAATGACCTCAAAGAACATAGAAGACCCTTCAAGCCACTTTTGAATGTTAAGGCGTGTAATAGTAGAGAGCTGCGTGACGAGCTCTCTAAAGAAAGTGCAAGAGTGAAAGAGGGTGCAATGCTGTTGAGTAACTAAATGCATCAACATTAAATTCTTTAGAAAGACTAAAATTACTGTGAAAGGAGGACTCCCTTTCTCATCTGCATCAGGATCATACAGACCTCTGAGAAATCACAAAGTTGATTTTAAAATTTTTCGAAAATGGGACATCATATAATGCATTTATAACTTTTGGTTGCCCAAAATTGTATTCCTGTGTGCATTACCACTGGAAATTATTACAAATATACCCAGCATGGGTAGAACCTCACCTGGTCTATTTCATACTAAGCCACCTGGTATGAATGCATCATATCAAATCAATCAAATCACCATACCCAGTTACCATATTAAAATATACTGTATTGCTGAGGAGCTTTCTTTCCCTTTCCCTTCGAGGGAACACTAAAAAATAAAAAAAAAGACAATCTCATTGCATTCAGATTCTTCAGGATGACAACAACAACAGTAATAATGCACATTTTAAGAACTGAAAATACTACAACTCAACTGAACATTTCCTAGACTGGTACAAATTGTAAATTGTATCACTACACATCAGAACTCTTGCAATTTCACAACATTAATCCAAAATGCCTGTATTAGTTTAAATGAATTCCATCACTTCTGTGACAGTAAACTCATGGTCATTGAGAGATTCTACTTCCTCACACCGGTTGCAAGAGATTCAAATCACACATCAAGCTACAATATAATTAATGCATGTGAGAAGCAATGACAATTGCATATTTCCTGCTCTCAAAGAGCACCATTCCAACCAACTGAGATTCCATCATTACAACCCAGGTATAAAAAGACATTTGACATGCATAAAGGTGCAAAAATAACACAATGGGAAAGGAAAATCAAGAACTAGAAGGAATAGAGACAGATTCACTTGTAGCGTTCCAGGAACATGAAATGGAAATCTTGAATCTTTTTCAACATGTCCTTCAGCTTCTCTGGCTGCGGCAATATTGTTGTCCTGCAATATTACAAAAAATCAACGAATCAAAAACGCCGTATTCTGCACTGTCGATTACTTCACCAAAACTGGAAGAAAAATGCAAAATAAAATTATGAGAATTGAATAAATTCAATTAAACAGATTTGCCATTCACTTGTATAAAGCAAAGACAAGGAGAGGTTATTCCTTGAAAATCAGCATTCACTAGGGAGTCACTACAAAAAAGAAAAGGGCACAAACGCCTGAATAAAAGTCAAGATATGGACAACCAGGTCAAACTCTCCTTGAATTGTTTCTTTGCCTCATTGCAAGTAATTAGGTAGATCTAAAAAGGGTCAAAGGGTAAGTAAGTAACTAAAGTGACCAATAAAATACAAAGTTCCTGGCTCCAAAGCTAATAAAAATAGGTCCTAGTGATTTTTCTTTCTGAAGATATTTACTGGCTTTCTTCTAGCATTAAATTCTCTTCTAAAGTAAAAATAATAATAATAATAATAATAATTAGAGATGCAACAATATTGAATTTTGGCCGATATCAGATATACCGATAATTCTGATATTGGAAAAGAACCGATACTGATATCTACATATACAATTATATTTGCACATTCAGGGTAGATTTTGAACAGTGAACTATCCGATAACGTTGCTTTATTTCCAGGAAATATGTGTTTTCCCCAGAATAAAGCTGCATTATCAGATAGTTCTCTGTTCAAAAATCCACTCTCAGGCATTAACCCCTCCACTTTAAGTTTTATTTGGGGCCATGTCTGATGGGGAAAGCTTGAGGTGCACCAGTGGTGCACCTCATGCTTTTGCCATTTCTCCAATAGGGAGAAGAAATGTTGTCTTCATGCTAAAGCCAGGCCCCTCAATGTGGATTTTTTAAATATTACATTGGATTTGCATCAGGCATTTTATTTCCTATGTTCCACACTAGAACTTGCAATAAGTTGGATTAGCAATACTTTTTTTTCAGCAAGCAAGTAGCACTCAGTTCAGAAAATGTAAAGAATGTCAAAGTTCCCTCCTTCATATCTCTAATGGACACCCAGACAGACATGACTGAAAAATTGTTGACACATGAGGTAATTTGCCATGAAGATGAAATGCAAACATTACTCCTTTTCAGGGAAATTTCTAAGGCAATCAATCATATTTATTGGATTACAGAAGTTTTTATCTACAAATATATTTATGTAATGCATTATACTATAAGTATTCAAATATAAATTACAACATTAATATTTTTGCTAAATAAGGGCTGCACCGACGTATTGACAACCACAGAGATTCGCCTCTGGTGTTGCACCATTGATGCCCATGGCTACGGTAAGGTTGGAAGCTGTCGATGCCGAAGCCTGAAAGAGGGCAAAATGCAAAAAAAAACTACATGAGCTTGCGTGTTGCGCTGTTTGTTGCCGGCCCGCCTGTCTCGCTGAAAGCCTTCCCTGCCACCTCTCCCAGAAAAAAGCATCGATCAGATTATGCAAGGAGTCCTCAATTTACGTCGTTTCGATATAATGTCGCTAACATATACCCCATATATGTTGCGTCGTTCCAATATGACGTCATAAATCGAGGACTTCCTGTATGTAAGTTGCAAATATGCTCATTTCATTACAGTTTCATAAGTATAAAATATAAAAAATGAAAAATGTTGTACAATTAAGGTTACACATGGGGCACAAACATCAGCTACCTTACCTAAAGTGATAGGTTCCTGGAACCTGTCCAAATCCAGAGCCTGGGATGATGCAGATCCCAGTCTCCTCAAGGAGTGACATGCAGTATAAGAAGTCAGGTTGCTGCCCTGCCCTCTCGGCCGCCTGTATGGCCTTGGCAGGAAGCTCAAGGCGTGGGAATGCGTACATCGCACCTTGGACTGGGTTGCATGAGAAGCCTGGCATGGAGTTGAACGTGTCGGCTATCATCTTGGCTCGCTCGGCCAGGGATCCCAGCACTGCTGCCTTCTCCTCCTCGAAAGACTCGTAACTTGGCTCTCCCTGCCTGGGAGGATTCACCACCACATCCATTGCAACCTGCCAATAAGAGAGGGAGCGAGTTAATAATAAACCAGCAAAACAAATGAGAAATTCCCATGCTCAGACATCCAGAGTCAGATTGCATCCAGTAAGATACGGCAGGGAACAATTAATCCAATGCTACAAAGACTTGCACTTTTTCCCTTCTCAAGAGAAATAAAGTCTTATGTAAATAAATTGAAACCTGAATTCCTATAGCTATAAGTGTAATTTTGTCAACATCATAAATTAACAGGCAACCACACAAAAAGAATGGAAAATACTACATTGCTTTACCATAGGTTATATTCATCATGTACCCCAACATACAAAAGAACACTTTCAAAGTGGATACGTTAACCAGTAACAGATCCCTTTCATTATCCATACTGCAAGATCAGAGAATTATTCAGGGAAGTGACAAAGGTCAAATTTGCCTTAAGACCTCACCTGTCCAAGAACAGTTGGGCAGAGTTTGGCTGAGATGCTTTTCAACAGCATTTTCTTCACATCAGGGTCCAGGTTAACAATCTCCCCATAGCCCCCTCGGAACCCACACTCTCCCATGTATCCCTGCATGCCCAATTTTTAATTGTGTCATAAGTCATAATCAATACAATAATGTGGCATATTGGAGGGAAATGATGAAGCACCTTTGAAGTAGACATGAAGGAGAAGAGCTCCATCTTATCATATGGATGACCCATTTCCATCATTGTCTTTTTGAACGAATGGTATTGACTCCCAGCTGCATAAACATTGTGTTGATATACCTGCAGATGAATGGAGAGTCACACCAGCCCTTGTAAAAAAAAGGAAATAGAAAATAGAGACTTACCTCATCTGCAAATAAGACCAGCTTCTCATGGAGTGCAAACATGATGATGTCCTGAATGTTTTCTTTGGTCAATACCTGCCCTGCAATCACAAACCAAGAAATGAGATTCTGTCTGAGCTTTAACTAGAAGTTCAAAATAAAGGCATCTGCATATCCTTGCCTGTGGGATTGCCAGGATTGATGACAACCAAGGCACGGGGGTGACAGATCCCCCGTGCCTCATCTACGGACCTCTTCAGCTCCTTCATATCAAGTCCCCAATTTCTTGATTCATTTAGGTAGTAATTAATCTGGTGGGGAAAAAAATGTTGCACTTGATAGTAGCTCCAAATCTTTCATACAAAGATAATCTTAGCATGCCCTTCAAATATGAGCCTTTTTCCAAGGAAAATCCTCATTGAACATAGGAAAACCCTGGAATTTCATTAGTCTTTCCTATCAAAGACACAAGGTTGCAGAGCTCATCAAAGCCAATATCAAAGCCCTATGGGTCTGTGATAAGCATGGCATTGAGAAGCACAACAGGAAGTCCTGGGTTCAGTGGTGTAATGATAGCCCACTTGATCAGTAATCATGAGGCCTGGATTCAATGTCCTGGCAAAGGGGACTCAAGTACCTAAACTCACTGAAGTTCACTGAATCTGAATTACCTTCAAAAGTTCATAAATTCCAATCCCAAAGGTATGAATGAATGAGAATATTATCTTTAAGATATAAGATGGGAATAAATTACGAATGAATAGGACTACTGGAGTAGGTGCTTGCAGTTATCCCATTATGAGTGATCTGAAATAGGCATTGGGAACTGTTAATTGTTCACATTGTGATTATATTCAAAGCTGAACATTTGCCTTACCATTAAATTTACTTTCCATCATGCATTGCTCAGTCTTTTATTTCACAACTTTTTTTCAGAATATACATAGTGGTAAGAAATTTCTTTCTTCTAACACTGACCTCTATTTTTGTTAAGATGGTAGGACTACGGTCACCTAGGGGGATATTGCCTGTGGGGTCAGAATATATTTATTTTATTTTCTCTTTGGCTGCTTACAGCTCCACCAGCAGCAGGAAGTTAAAGTAGATGTTTCAAAGAACATTGTTGAGCAAAAATAGTGGTGCTATCTATTGTAACTTACTGAAATTAAATACAAAGCTCATGATGCCGGCTGCATGTCTAAGCTAGTCAAGGGGTTAAAACATATAGGCTGCAGAATTTACACATTCATATCAACTTTCAGAACAAGACACACTCACTCCCTGCCTAATGCCTCTTTTGTTATGAGCTTGGAAAATATACAGGGTGTTCCAAAAGAAACTACCCACTGTTTGAAGATGCATAACTCAGAAAGTAAAAGGTGTAGACCAAATAATATGACACCACTTTGTAGACCAGAAAGTTCTCTTTACGATGGTGTAAGGAAGTTCACTCAAAACGGTTCCGTTTGAATGTTGCCAACATCTAGACATTTTTCCAGTTGTGACCGAACAGAACGGCACATTTTTGACACAAATCCACAGGCAGGGAACGGATTGAATCAATGACTGCAGCAACTGGCCATGGCCGCTTACCATACACTTTCAAAACTCCCCAAAGAAAAAAGTCAGCCAGTGTCAAATCTGGTGACCTCGGTGGCCACTCCACTGGGCCTCTGCGTCCAATCCAAGAATTGGGAAACATTTCGTCCAGCCACTGCCGTACCTGCTGACTGGAATGTGCTGGAGCTCCATCGTGCATGAAGTAAAGGTGCTCTGCTTCCACATGGTGTTCGATTTCTGGCCACAGCTTTTCATTGAGTAACGCTAGGTATGAATTTCCTGTGACAGTTCCATAAAAAAAGAATGGTTCAATGATACCTCCAGACCATATTCCAGCCCAAACAGTGACACCTTTCATGTTGACCACCTTGTCCATTGTTATCTTTGGATTCTCTGTGGACCAGTACACGCAGTTGTGGCGATTGACGTGACCATTTAACTTGAAAATTGCTTCATCGGTCCAAATGACTCGATCCAGTAGAGTGGCATCATTCTCTAGCATTTTCAAGAACACTTCACAAAACTCAGTCCTTCTGTCCGTGTCTCCATCTGAGAGGCCATGAATCAGTATTGGCTTATATGGTTTGAGACCAAGTTCTCTCAAAATGCGCAAAATTGTTGATTGAGACACATCCAGCTCCTGTGACAGGAAACGAATGGACGTTTTTGGTCTTCTTTTGAGTGACTCTGAAATGGCCTTGGTTCTTTCCTCTGTGCGAGCATTTCTTGGCCTGCCACTTCTTTCACCATCAAGGACACTACCAGTGATATCAAACTTTCTGACTAGAGCTACAATGGATTTCCGTTCTGGAGGACGACACCCAAAAGTTTTCTCAAATTGCCGTTGCACTTCTGTCACATTTTCATACTTAGTGTGCCATTTGACTATTTGTACCCTTTCTGCAATGCTAAGGCGAGATCTTCCAGCCATCCCCGAGTATATTACTTTCCCTTTGGGCTATAATACACATGCCAAAAATTAGCATTGCCTATGCATTTTACCAGGAGATATACCCTGACAAACAGTGGGTAGTTTCTTTTGGAACACCCTGTATAATTGCTGAGACACAATTTCACTCACAGCGTGCAAGTCAAACTCAGCAATGGAGGCAGTGTAAAGTGGATATTGGGGGATTGGTATCATGACCCCTGGCTTCTTCCCATCTATCGTCTGATTCAGGAGCTTCAGGCATGCTCGGATTCCTTCCGATGCTCCAGCGCACAGGAGGATGTCATCAGGGTTGCTGGGGACACCACC
The DNA here is from genome assembly GCA_905338385.1 of Darwinula stevensoni. NCBI lineage: Eukaryota > Metazoa > Arthropoda > Ostracoda > Podocopida > Darwinulidae > Darwinula > Darwinula stevensoni. Next base: position 32,331 of record CAJPEV010001649.1, read on the forward strand.
ATCCCTCTCTTGGATATAATTGGCTACATCCTGTCGGATGACCTCGATCCCAGCACTGTCACTGTATGATCCTGAACTGTGGCCCTTGCAGCCAGCAAGGAGACGTCTTGCCCGTTCCTTTGCGTCCTCGGGGAACTTGGGATCATCCAAGAGGGATGGAGTCACGCAGAGGGACACCACCTATTTCAAGAAATTTCATCCATTTCCATGTCAAATAATACAATGGAAGATCATCTATAGGGTAACTTGGGGGAATATGGACACCAAAAATGAAATCAGGTTATAGCATCACATCTAGGTGAAATGAAACTTTGCCAATATTCAGAAAATATTGATCGATGTCTCCTTTATTTATTCCCAACAAAATCCATGCAGAAAAGTAAATGGGAAAAGAGTATTTGGGACCTCTTCACATGGGTCCCAAGAGGCCATATTAACCCTATAGTTGGGGGAATATGGCCACTTCTAAAAAAAACAACTCCAGATTGTCCAGGAACGTGTGAAATGTGTTGGAACATGCTGAGTACCTTGAAACATGATAAAGGAATCTCAGCAGTTGAAAAAGAAACATTAACTACACTGAGAACAAACAAAGAAGTCGACATCATTACCTGACTTGAGGAACCGTTGTGGAAAACAGGATTGCAACGCTTTTACTTTTGAGTAACAATGCACGTGATTGGGAGACAATATCTAGAGACTGTGTGTGTGTGTAAGAGGAATGATCAAGCATCGATTAAAGTGACTATGCGCTACGAGTGTAAAATAAGGTCTTACATTGCAGGAAAAATGTTGCAATGTTTTTGCATGTATGGATAAATAGTGCCAAAAATCACGGAATGTCCTATTTTTACAAGGGATATTTACTTGCATTCAAGTTTCGTGCAACAAAAATTTCTGGAGAATGTCAAGTGATGCAGAAGGAGGTGCATAAGCATACCCTCATGCACGGCCTCCTCATGTACTGCATATTTCGTCCAGATGTCCAGTACGTCTATCCATATANGGGGGGCGATTCCTGATAACTCGAACTTCAGATAACTCGAAACGATTTGCCCGGTCCCTAAAAGTTCGAGTTAACGAGTTTTCACTGTATTTTTTAAATTCACCCAAACTAATTATTCAGTCTATAAGGGGATTCCCTGTGAAGGGCCATATTACCCCAATGGCCATATTCCCCCAAGTTACCCTATCCTCCTCACTAACCTATAACTTATAAGCTTGAACAACCTTGACAACCCAAACAACAAAGATTACCATTTTTAAGGCAGTAATAATGGGTTTTACTGGAATTACATTGAACATGAATATGAGATTAAACTTTCTTATGTTGAAAACCACATGAAAATCTACTGTATCTATGGCAAGATATGGTATAGTGAATATGAGACAAGACAAAATTTACACACCATCACAAAAAAACATTCAAGGTGAGATGGGTCACTAAGAGGAGTCTTTCATCCAATTAATTCTGTGGCATTTTTGCTGACAAACTTCATAGAACCAGCAATAGAGTGGCCTCCTGGTTGTACACTCATGGATGGCTACCTTCTTCAAGAGCTTGCATTGCATAAATCTCTGCAATGCAAGCTTACATAGGCCACTTGCAGCAGTTCTCCAGTATGTCTGAACAACTAACAAAGTTTGACTTTCCATATCTTTCCTCAGAGTTCATTGATATATACAATCTTCAGCAATCTTAACTGTCACTAAATTTTTCATTTAAATGGAATAAGGTACAAGAGAAGTTCATTCTTGCAGCATTAACATTTTTTTAGACTCTGTATTACTGCTGTAATTCACAGAAATCAACATTTTTCTTATAACTTCAGTTTCAAAAAACCATTCGAGCAACCTGTCATAACATGCTTTAGTCAAATAGCCTATTACAGAATGAAAACCTTTGTTAGCTTAGGCCACAACATAATGGAGTTGCAAGACAGGCACTACATATGACTCCCAAAAACTTAAATAGCCAGCCCAACAGAGCACATACATGCTACAAAGTTAGGCCCAGGCCTCACCTGTCTGAGGAAGGTAATGGGCTTCTGTCCCATTGCATGTGCATCCCCAATGTTCGCCCTTATCACCTCTGAGAAGGGTTTCTCGGCTCCCTGCAACATTCAATTCATGCATCTGATTCTATATTGTTCAAGACTTGATGCCAGTGGAGTTTCACTTTTTCCTAGACAGACCAACGCCTACAGCACAAACTTTACCTCTTAAATAACCATTTTTTACATTGTAAATTTAGGCATCGTCCATCACCTTAAAATCCAAATCCTTAGGCAGGCCAAACACAAATAAGACAATTAAGTTATTTGAAGGTCTTCTGAAGGAGAAATGCAGATACCTGCTGAATTTCCTTCTCAATCTCACCGGCCCTGATGACCAGCGGCCCCCGCACCGCATACTCCATCGTCTTCAGACACAAACTCATATTCTCCAGCGTGATATTCTTCTGCATCGCGGCCGACATCGCGAAATTCCTCCTGAGGCCTCGCACACACCGCGGAGAGGCCAGGCGCGAGACTGCGGCCCATGGGGGAAGAGCCCGTCGGTGCATCCTCCTATTGGCACTCGCACGCTCGGATTGCACAACGCGGCTGACAGGGATGCGGGAACAGGGTTGCCGGAATGGCACGCTCGGATTGCACAACGCGGCTGACAGGGATGCAGAAACAGGGTTGCCGGAATGGCACGCTCCGATCGCGGTATGCAGTTTCGGCCCTTGGGGCGCGAGAGTGACTCGCTTGTCCTCCGACGGGAGAATACAAGATAACCTTGGGATAAGATTTATCGCTGGAAGGGGAAACAGAGAAAAAAAAACCTGTTGTGACACAGTCTAAAGCAGTGGTGCCCAACCTTTTCAGCTCGGGGGCCACATAACCCACTCCCACAGTCATCGTGGGCCACATGCAGTCGCTAATACTGTAGGAGAACATTTTATGGACACTCGTGGGTATTTATTGCAGCTCAAGCCTATCTGTTTTAATGTGACTTCTGCACTTGCATGTCCGACGCCAATTTGTCGATGTCTGGTTGCAGGTTAGTTGTGGCCAGTCGCATCAGGCCAGCTAGGTTCATGTCCGTAAGGCGCGAACGAGGGCCACATGCAGTCGCTAATACTGTAGGAGAATATTTTATGGAAACTCGTGGGTATTTATTGCAGCTCAAGCCTATCTGTTTTAATGTGACTTCTGCACTTGCATGTCCGACGCCAATTTGTCGATGTCTGGTTGCAGGTAAGTTGTGGCCAGTTGCATCAGGCCAGCTCGGTTCATGTCCGTAAGGCGCAAACGGTGTTTGCTCTTGATAATTTTCATCGCCGAGAATGCTTGTTCACATCGGTAGGTACTCCCAAAGCGGCAGATGTATCGCTGAGTAAAATCACGTAAGTTCGGAAAATCATTCAGTGGCAGTATTTTCCAAAAAGATATAATTTGTTCTGCAGTTGGGATGCCAGGCATTTCGTTGAACCTGCTCTTGAGCACGGAGTTGCACTTAAGGTCTATGATTTCTAGCTGCAACTTTTCTTCCACCAACTCTATCTTCCCGTCAGAGAAGATAAACAGGTTTGTAAATAGCGTCACTTTGTCTTCTGCTTTGATGTCTTGAAATCGGGACTGAAATATCTCTTGCAGGGTCTCCAGTATCTTCTTGTACTTGTCCGTGTCAACTCCGGTTTCTGTCTCCCTCTCTTTTAAGTGTTCGAGGTTCTCCAGCTTTCTCTGAGCCATCTGAGACACCAAAAGCTTCAGCTTCAGTTTGAAAGAGGCAACATCATTGGCAAGATTTGTGAAAAGTTTGTTACTCCCCTGCAGTTTCAGATTCAAAGTGTTCAAGTGACCGGTAATATCGGTCAGAAAAGCTAAGTCATTGAGCCACTCACTGTCAAGCAAAAGTTCTCAGCTCCAGGGAGGAAAGAAGGCAGATGAGAGGAGGATCGCGTGAAGGCAGCAGAGCAAATGTGGTGGAGAGGAAAAGCATGTAAGCTTAGAATATATTACTTTTATTTGCAACTGAAGTGGATCGTCACACCCCGGATGCTTACCTGTCAAAGCAGGCGCGCCATCGGTGCACAAGCTGTCCAGCTTAGCCCAGTCCAAACAAGTCTGCACCCTTCGCAGTTCCGTGCATGGATTCAATCCCCAGCAGCTCTTCGATCGCGTCAAAATTATCATTGACCGCTCGAATAAATATGGTTACCTGCGACGTGTCACAAATGTCATTTGATTCATCCATGGCCAAGGAAGAAAATTTGCAAGTGGAGGCAAGAAAATTCACTTAATCAGTCACATTCTTTGCCAGTTCATCCATCCGTCTCGTGATAGTATTGCGAGAAAGAATTTGGACTCAACTTGTTTGTCGCCCAACAGTCTGGCTGCTATTTCAGGGCTTACAATTTCTTCAGCATCAGAAAATGGCTTCTTCTTCCTTGCTAATAAGAGAGCTATCTCATAGGAAGCTACAGCCATGTCTTTCTTTTCTTCATGTCTCTTGACAAAATAGGGATTGTTGAGTTTCCAATGAACCTTTTTCCCCAGCGATATAGTCCTTCCGAGAGCCGGTGGGATACCGCGCATCCGGGCCTGTGCGATTCGAGTTGTGGTGCCGTTCCAAGTTGGATTTTTTTTTTTTTTCAACACGGACACAGAGAAACCACACACCAGGCACACTGGCTTTCCTCCTTTTCCGACAGTGAGCATGTACTTGTCTTCCCACTCTGAATTAAATTCCCGACACTCCACACTGTCATCACCTTTGCGTTTTCTCGAACTTGGCTTGCTGAAACTCATTTTTGTTCACGGAACGTACTGATAAACCCCTCAAGTTGGAACAACTGAGAATTTAAGAAGCCATGTGCACCTGCGCATGAAGTTGCTTTGGCTGTTCCGCAACTGGAGGAGCCACAAAAGATAGAGCTCGACGCTAATTCCAGCCGGCTCGTTAGGGCCTTGGTCGAGAAAGGGTTCACTTTATTGTAAGCAGATTATGAAACAAAACAAAATAAAGAAAGTTCCAGGGCAGGATTAATAACTTCCCCACCTCCCCCGCGAGACGATAAGAATCGCTGCTTTGGCTCGGCTTAGCCCAGGTCATTTAGATGTGGCCCCTCCAGTTGCAATACAGCCAGAATATTTTTGCGCCTATTTTACTTAGCGCCTCGCGGTGCCACTTCTGGCCCGCGGGCCAGTTGGAAGCACCTCGCGGGCCACTGGTCTAAAGGGATTTTTTTCTAAGGATTATCCCGCCGCGTCTCACTAGAAATACCGCCGAGATCCAAGTTTTTGCCCCATTCTCAATGGACATTGTTTTTTGTTCATCCGGAGAACTGCATCCTCAAACAAAAAGATGGAAATGAAATGAAAATGACCCTGCATAACATTTTCCGTGTGGCCCACGTTGGCCCCACGTTGACAGTTGGGCCAAAGTGGGGCCAACGTTGGCAGCAAGTAGGATGGCAACATTTAACCCACATTATCTGATTCTCGCTCTATACTGGCCATCATTTCGTACATTATGAATTCATTACCAGCACGGATGCCTGCATCACGTCCAACCTCCTGTCATGCGCGTGTTTACGTGACCCTTTATAGGCAGGAGACAGATGTTCGTCTGACGATGTACTGGTATGTACTTGAGTATAAGTACTTGGAGGAAGGACTGTTCCGTATGGTTCTCTGAAACATCCACGAATTCACTCCTTCATTTCCTCATCACACTATTAGGATGATAAACGGGATTAGCGAAATAAAATTCGCGACCGTTCGAACTTTTTCTTCGTTTACATGCATTATGTAACCTTACGTTACAAAAAGTTTCTCTTTGGAATATGAATGGCCTGGGCTCCTTGAATCTGTCTTGAATATGTGACAAATAAAAATAAGAATTATTATTATTAAATATCAGATGAAGTGGTCGCGTTTATTGACTCCTATAATGAGGATAGGCGAGACACGTGGAGAGGCACTAAACACTCCTGCGAGGGACGATTCCTGGGAAAGAGGGAAGGGAACTTTTGTGTACCGTGCGAAAACCGAAATCTCCGCCGCCATCTAGTGGCCGGGTGGAGATACACCAGTTCGCATTGGGCCAACTCGACGTGTTATCGTCTGCCATGGCGTCGTCTGCTATGGCGTCGTCTGCTATGGCGTCGTCTGCTATGGCGTCCACTTGCGAGAGAGTCCGCACGATTGCAGTATTGCATATTCATAAAAAAAACGATCATTTATCTGTATAAAATACAGATAAATACGTCCCTTCCTCCCCTCACTCCCTTTTATTTATCAGGAAAGGCACCTTTAGGTGTAAAAAGTTCGTCCTTAACATGAGGCAGTGTCTTTGAAACTTTCACCGTTATGTTCAGGACTGAACATATTTCGCGCTGTGCGACAATGACACGTGCGACAATGGCTTACATTGTCGCACGTGTACTACACACTCCATTCATGTAATCTGAGTTATCTCAGACTCGTAGTCGTAAACTACAAAATTTCCACCATGAATGAACCGTCTTCGTTTTATCAGTAGATAAGACTTACGAGCTACAACCTGAAAATTACCGATCGTGAGAGTCACGGGAAACTGGGGGTCGTCAGCAGTGCCATCTCTGGAGGGAACGGGAATCTCGGCCGAATAACCAACGCCATCTCTGGAGAGCATGGGGAACTGGACTGCTTGAGAGAGCCATCCCTGACAAGCCAAACGAGAGGAATTGCACAACCAGCGTCGAAAGTGAATCGCGAATTATGACGACTGCTTAATGATTCGGGCAGGAATGATCGGATTCATGAAAAAAGAGTGCCTTAAGGCGTATCGTTACCCAAAATAACCGAACATAATGAACAATCCAACAAACACGATGAACTCACCAGACGACACTGAAGAACAAATCCAGACGAAGACAGAAGGAGGACTGCTTGGGAATCGTCATCCCATCGCCGTCTTATACCCTGCCCGCTTGCCCGGAAGCGGAGGGCTCGACCTCCCCTCCCACCCCCAACTTCCGCTTCCGTCTGATGCGTATCTGCGCCAGGAGGAGGGGGAGGGGAGGTCGAGCCCTCCGCCTCCGGGCAAGCGAAGGGTATAAGACGGCGATGGGATGACGATTCCCAAGCAGTCCTCCTTCTGTCTTCGTCTGGGTCTGTTCTTCAGTCGTCTGGTGAGTTCATCGTGTTTGTTGGATTCTTCATTTTGTTCTGCCTTCGTCAAGGTGTTTCCCTCATGCGCGATTCATGTTTACTTCAACGCTGGTGGGACTCTTAGTAGGGGAGGAATTGAATGCGAATTTGATACCTAAAGCAAACCCTGCATTCATGAAGGAAATTCCCTTATTTTTCATCGATATGGCTGCCGTCAGAATGGGGCAGTTTCTTGAGCAGTAAAAAAAATTCAGGCATGAATTGCTTTGCTGGATTTGCTTGACCGAATAATACCGAGTAATACGAGGGGTGTTCGAAAAGCAATAGGAATTTATTTATTAAACAAGAACGATTAGACCTAAGGTAACAAGAGTCAGCCCATACGTAGGCCAACATGTAAGCATTAGGACCTGTCAATGCCATTCAATACACTCAGTCCATTCTCGAGTTATAGGCCGTGCTGTCCCTTGCTATTTTTCTATTATGGAAGACGCGGTGAAAAATCAAAGGTCAATAATGTTCTTTTTGTGGAAGGAAGGAGTCAAAACTGTTGATATTGTCAAGCGCTTGCAGTGTGTTTTCGGAGATGCTGCTGACTCAAAAAGCACAGTTTATTTTTGGATTAACCGCTTCAAGAGTGGTCGGCAAAGCCTTGATGATGACCATCGGACTGGAAGGCCCTCCACTTCAGTTAATGAAGAAAATGTGGCAGCCGTGGAAGAGCTTGTGATGGAGGACAGGCGAGTGACCGTGCGAGAGATTGCCAGGGCCCTATGCATCAGTTTCGACTCTGTTCACTCGATTCTGCACAACCATTTGGGCATGAGCAAAGTTTCAGCGCGATGGGTACCTCGGCTGTTGGGGCCAGACCAGAAGCTCAACCGTACAGTGACATGTGGTCAGCTTGTGGACTTGGCGAAGAGGTACGGTGAGAACTTTTGGCTTCGGATTATTACTGTAGATGAGACCTGGGTGCCATACTTTAATCCGGAGACCAAATCCCAATCGATGGAGTGGCGGCGCCCTGATGAAGGCCCTCCAATAAAGGCTCGATCAAATCCGTCCGTTGGCAAGGTCATGATGACCGTTTTTTGGGATTGTCAAGGCATTATCCTCATAGACTATCTTCAGAGAGGTCAAACGATAAACGCCGAATACTATTCTGGTTTGCTGAAGGGCCCCTTGCGCACCCAACTGATCAAAAAACGCCCAGGAAAGCTCCACGCACGACCATTACTGCAGCAAGACAATGCCAGGCCCCATACTGCAAGACGAACTATTGATGCTATAGCCGATCTGCGATGGGAGTTGCTGCCTCACCCACCCTACTCTCCTGATTTGGCTCCAAGTGATTACCACCTATTCCCGGAACTGAAGAAACCACTTCGGGGCAAGCGTTTTTCTTCTCTACAAGAGGTCAAGGATGCGGTAGAACGTTGGACTAAAAGCACACCAAAGGAATTCCTTAATGATGGCCTTAGGAAGTTAGTCTCTCGTTGGAAAAAGTGTATTGCACTCCAGGGTGATTATATTGAAAAGTTAAATGTAAATAATGATGAATAAATATGTTGATTGGGAAAAAAATTCAAAATTCCTATTACTTTTCGAACACCCCTCGTACATTACCGTCGCTTCATAATTTATATCGTTTTGGTCCAATCTTTTCAAAAATGTCTTTGCAGCAAGAAAAGTCGAACGCTTTGGCAACGTTGAGTCAGCAGCTTTGTGCAAGAGGTGAAATCTTGCAAGAAGTGCCCACGCCTAAAACTCCCAGAGACTTCCTGCGATCGTCGAGTTTCGCCTTGGTCGAGGTGAATCAGACTTATTAATGATTGCAACCCCCCCCCCCACACCCTTGCACAATAATTTATATATTTAATAATAATTAAAAGTTAGTCTTTTTTTTTTATTCCACGACACACATACCTTCTCCTTCAAGGTGGCATGGTAGGAAGGACATTCGTCTCTACATGGAATAAAGCCGCGGGAAGAGGGTGCCAAGTCTATTGAATATCAATCGCAATCAATGGCAATCGAGTGGCATGCCAGAAAGTTGGATACGGCGTACGAGTGAGCAAGTAATTCCGCTGGATTCTTACCAAATTTACCAAATTTTTTGGAAACTTTTTTGCACCCTTTTTTATGATGAAATACGAAAAAAAATATCTATAGGTGTCGCGTCAGCCTCGATATGTATTCATTGTTCTCGTTTTGCCCAGCCGTGGAAATACGACTTTGCTCGGTGGAAATGCCGTAGGGTCGAATCAATTCGGCACCGATAAATGACCAGAAACAGTGAAAGCAGTCTGTTTTTGCTGTCTGAGAATTTACCGCACAAAAGACGGCCTCATTCCATTTAGGGATCGAAACAGCGACGCGAGTTTCAGGATCTGAAAGGAGAAAAAAAAAAAAAAAAAAAAAAAACCTGAACGTCATGCAACACTGATGCAACAAATGCACATCAGTATTCATGAAATTAATGGATTCCATCACGTGACTAGACAGACGACATTATCTCAATTCATTGAGAGATTCAAATCAATGCATTCCACGATAATAAAAATAAACGATTACAATTGAGATTCCGTCATTACAACGCCGGAGAAAAAATTGGCATGCAAATAAACACAAAACAGCAAAGAGATTCACTTGTAGCGTTCCAGGAACATGGCATGGAAGTCTCGAATCTTTTTCAACATGCCCTTCAGCTTCTCTGGCTGCGGCAAGATCGTTGTTCTGAAATATAAAAAAATAACTAAATAAAGCTGGGTTAGTAAGCTTGCTAATTCATAATTAGCTATGCAAATTTTAGAAGACAAAAGAAGTAGATCGATTAAATTAATTTTTTTCAATAACAGATTTGCCGATAACTAGTATAAAGCAAAGTTTATTTCATTTCCCATTTCATTTTCAAGAAAGCATTTAATTACTGAAAAGCAAATGGATTCAGACTGAGACAATAAGAATCTTTTAATCCTCGAGAGGGAAAACATTTTTGGTTTTTTTTTTCTATACCATCGTGTCTTTAGTGACTGGTACCTAATAAGGAAATAAGCCTAATAAGTAATTAATAATAATAACTGTCAGAAGTACTTCTGAACTCCTGAATAAATAAAAAAGGAATGCTCCCTCGTCTTCGGGGATGGATTAGACATTGTTTGGGGGCAGAAATAAGTCACGCAACCCATCATATATTTTTTGAGTAACTTAAATAGAGTTGAAATAATCCAAACTGGCTTAATATTGAAGGAACGGATCTTACCTATGAAAAAAGGTGAAATAGCAATTGTTGGAAGTGACCATCGTGTTCCTGCAAGCACATTACGACACGCTTGCGCATCTTCGCGTTCAACATAATATCAATAAATCGATCAATATATAATAATATGTAAGTGTCAGATCGCCGGCAAGGGCCTGCTTTTGCCTCAACGTTTCCAAGTCTGTGTCTGCGTACACTTTCCTTAAGGTATCCTAACAGAAAATAACGAGGTCTGGATCTAAGGTCGCTAATGATTATGAGCGTCATGTCGAGCACGAGTAACGCTCGCGAATTCCTAACATGGCGATATATTGCTGAATGGCATGCTGATAACGTTCATCATTCACAGTTTCTGCGAAAAACACGGGACCGACAATACGTAATGCAAGAGATTCTGTGTATATATTCCAACAGAAACATTGCAACAGTACTTGTTTACATATGGGGTTGCGCAACTTAGGAAAGACCCTGTATCAATTACCATACCTGAAGTGATAGGTTCCTGGAACCTGTCCAAATCCAGAGCCTGGGATGATGCAGATCCCAGTCTCCTCAAGGAGTGACATGCAGTAGAAGAAGTCGGGTTGCTGCCCTGCCCTCTCGGCCGCCTGTATGGCCTTGGCAGGAAGCTCAAGGCGTGGGAATGCGTACATCGCACCTTGGACTGGGTTGCACGAGAAGCCTGGCATGGAGTTGAACGTGTCGGCAATCATCTTGGCTCGCTCGGCCAGGGATCCCAGCACTGCTGCCTTCTCCTTCTCGAAAGACTCGTAACTTGGCTCTCCCTGCCTGGGGGGATTCACCACCACATCCATTGCGATCTGCCAATAACAGAGGAAACAACCCATGAAAAGGAATGAGATCCTCCCATGCATTGCATCTAGTCAATCCAATGATGGCGATGGTTTCTTTTTTTCTTTCTCAATGTCAACATCACAACTTCCAATGCTTCCAGAAAATAACAGCCAAAAATGCGAAGTTACTTATTGACGAAGCATTTAAAAATGGAACTCTTACAGTGATATATATGCAATGTGGCATATCACTCCCAATGGGCAAAAGGGCATTCACAAGAAGGTTTTCTTATAACAGGTACCATCCATGATTTGGGATCTTGATTAACGGAATACGTGAGCAATATTGAAGACAGCAATTTTTAAGGGTGGATCCTACTACTTGTCCTCACCTGTCCAAGAACAGTTGGGCAGCTCTTGGCTGAGAGACTTTTCAATAGTATCTTCTTCACATCAGGGTCCATGTTGACGATCTCCCCGTAGCCCCCTCGGAATCCACATTCTCCCATGTAACCCTGCATTCAAAAGTTTTTAAACATCAGTTAATATCAGCATGATGATGTGGCACACTGGAGAGGTACTATTTTATAATGAGGTTGCATTAACTAAAAAATAATGCTCATGCTTTGTCCGACATAACGAAATGAAGGGTGTCGGTCTGAAGGATAGTGGGAAGAAGCCCCGGAAAAGACGCGGAAGCGAACCCTTGAAATTATTGTTGGAGATTTTATGCTTCGTGTCCTAGCCGAACACGCTGGTGGTCCGATTGTGATGAGCGTTAATTCACGCCAGAGTCGCCTACAAGAGAAACGACAGAGCACCTTTGAGGCGGACATGAAGGAGAAGAGCTCCATCTTGTCGTACGGATGACCCATTTCAATCATCGTCTTCTTGAACGAATGGAATCGACTCCCAGCCGCATAAACATTGTGTTGATACACCTGCAGACGAATGGAGAGATATCATCAGACGAATCGCCCAAAAAGGGAAAAGAAATTGGAAGCTTACCTCATCTGCAAACACGATCAGCTTCTCTTGGTATGCAAACTTGATTATGTCTTGGATGTTCTCTCTGGTCAACACCTGCCCTGCAATCACAAACCGAGATTTGAGATTCCATCTCAACTAGAGTTTCAGATTCAAGGCATCGGCGCATCCTTGCCCGTGGGATTGCCGGGATTGATGACGACCAAGGCACGGGGGTTGCAGAGCTCTCGGGACTCGTCTATGGCCCTCTTCAGCTCCTTCATGTCGAGACCCCAGTTTTGTGACTCGTCTAGGTAGTAATTCACCTGGTGGGGAGACAGGAAGCGTTGTGCATAAATTGTTGAAGGGATTTCTAAAATCTATGTCTCGAAAGCTATTGGGAACAAATGGATCTGGTTTGCAGCAGACACTATCGAACAAAAGTTTTTTGTTTAATAATTTAGAAAATTAAAAATGTGGCCACCGTTTGTAGATCTGCACTCGTCCAGACAATATTTTCAAGCATTTTTGGCCGAGAACATTCAAACTTGATACTTTCTTCCAACACACAATGTCTTTTGCATACTCGAACAACAAAAAGTCCAGAGGGGTCAATTCTGATGACCGTGGTGGCTACAGGCCCCCTTTCTTGTGTAGCACATCCAATTTCTCGGAACTGCTTATACCACATTCTAATCAAACTGTAACTGGCTTTTTTTTTTAATTAGAAATTTCCATAAGCAGCGATCTGTTGAGAGGCATTGGACGTACTCTGCAAGTATTCCTCATTCTCATTTCCTCGCTTCAGGTGTTCCTGAACAAAGTGGCCTAGTGCCACATAAAGAAAGTTATCAGCAGCGTAGGTCTAAAGTCTAAACGAAGGTGTCTTCGTTCCACTTAATGTGCACAGAGAAGGCCAAATCAAGGCCAAAGGCCTTGACCTACTCAAACCGAAGAGATGGACGTGGGCGATGATGCAAATGGGCCACCCCTGAACCATGAATCACAAGGATAAAAGATTTAAATAAATAAAAAATTGAAAAAGGAGTGGGCCAACATGTATCCCTGGCTTTCCCGTAGGGATGGAAGAGTTTTTCTTGATTTCTGCTCAAATGCAAATAAGATAAATCCCTGCTCAGCATCTGGCAGTTGTAATTTGCAGAAGTTTTGTCATTTGCAAATTTGAAGATGCCCTAGGGATGTTTGTCAAAGAGAAAATGTCCGAGGCAGTCCTAAGGCTGCGGGAATTGAACTTTTTGTGAAACTTGGCTAAATTTCATCATGCTTCATTGCATCCAAATTTTACGAAAGTTAGCGCAACCACTGCCGAGTAGTGATCTCAAATCAAGTCAGATGTGAAGAGACGTCAATTGTCATTTTATGGCGATAATTAAAATGTAAGTTTTCAGATCAACGATTAGAACATGTCACACCCTCAAAAAATACCATTCTCAAAGACCTTGAAACCATAAAAATGCTGGAGATACGAACTCACAGGGAACATGTCGAACTCAGCGATGGAAGCTGTGTAGAGCGGATACTGGGGGACGGATATCATGACCCCCGGCTTCTTCCCGTCTATCGCCTGATTCAGGAGCTTCATGCACGCTCGGATTCCTTCTGCTGCTCCTGCACACAGGAGGATGTCGTCGGGGTTGCTGGGGACTCCCCCGTCCCTCTCGTGGATGTACTTGGCTACATCCTGTCGGATGACCTCGATCCCGACGCTGTCGGTGTAGGATCCGATGCTGTGCCCCTTGCAGCCCGCGAGGAGACGTCTCGCCCGCTCCTTCGCGTCCTCGGGGAACTTGGGATCGTCCAAGAGGGATGGAGTAACGCAGAGGGACACCACCTATATTGTAGGAATAACTTGTATTTCAAGGTCAAATAATACTTACGGAAATATCTTCATGCTCCCTAGCTACCTCGACCAGCCAGATGACAACTCCTTAGCTGTTTTTGGTGCTGCACAATGCAGAAGTCCGTCTTCAAGTCTGCACGAACCGAGTTCATGGACACTGCCTAACCGACGGGTTTGAGCTCCGACGGAGAGACTCGCGCGGACAGGCGATTTGATGAGACTCGAGGTGGGTGGTGCCACGACACCCAAAACCATACTCAATTCAATTCTCAGTAACGACGGCGCATGTGAGATCCTGACGGGAAAAAAATGTCCCCCCACCGCGACCCCAAATATTACATTAAAATTTTTTTTTTTTACAAGGCTTGAGGAGCCGAATTTTTGGAAGCGCGGTCATCTTCCTTGTTTGTGATCCATATATTTGCGAGAAACTAATATCGCGAAAGTGTTGAGCGGCTAGTTTATGTATAGGAAGACAAGATAGAATTTTTTTTTTCCGGCATCATTGTATATTTCCAAAATACTTATTTTGTGCAGTCTCCAAATTTCGTCCAGGAACGCGTGCTACTCTCCCGAAGATCCTTCCGAAAAGGCCGCCACAACAGACCGGGAGAGCAAACAGAACGACGCAGAAATCCACAGAGACAGAATCCCCTGGTCACTTCAACTCAAGAGATTCAACGCAAAAAGGAGCGACCGCATCGCTTTTTTTTAGTATAAAGTTTTTTATAAAGTTTTTAGCGTTCGAGTGCGGCTCACATAAATGTCTAGGTGTTTGGTTTCACTCGTGATAATGGTGCTATCGATGGTGACACTCCAGATAAGCAAAGTTTGCACTTTTTGACACTCTTCGGGCTTATCAGGGTTAAGGATGACCACCAGATACGAGAGGCGATTCACTTCTTTCTGGTGCATTTCGTAATGTTTCATTTCCAACGATGGGTAAAAAGCCGTATTATCCCTATGCTTTAGAAAGATGGGGGTGGGAGAAGTTGCGAAGAAATGTCACTTTATGTGGGCGAGAAGGAATGGAGATAATGAGATCTTGAGACACCAATAAATGACCTTTATGTCCTTTAAAAATGACCTTTAGGTGCAGCGAGCTCCGCAGGGTTTTCGACGCCGAGCCGGTTTTATTTAAGAGATTCCACTTTATCCTACAAAGAACATCAAAATTCATGCCGTGCAAGGTTGAACAACTCTTTCACGTTTTGTATTCGCTCGCCAAGTTTGCTGGTTGATCCGATTCCAAAGGCTGAAGCCATTAGTATGGTCATTCATGAGACATTTTTCTCACCTGCCAAGTTTCATTCGAAAATCTGTTGGTCCCAGCCGATTTTGGCGCTGTATCGAGGGTAGTGCTAAATCGAAACGCATCGTTTTAAAATTGAGAATATTGTTGTTTCTCGATTATATAAAAAATATGCACAAAATTTAGCTTTAATTAATCCACGCTGCTAATGGTACTTGCCTCAGAATACTGGATGGTGAATAAGCTTGAACTGTCGTCTGGAGAAGACCCGTGTATAATCTACATAAACCATTTTCATTCCCCAAAAGAGACATGTATTGGGTCCGGAGTATGCTACCCTGTACGCTAATCTAATCTCTGGTGATCCTAACGCCTAATCATTCCTCGCAATCTAATAATGTCTAATGCGACCGAAAGGACCAACAAGTAGCATTACACTTAGCACACGGTATAATGATAGCGGCTGGTAAAGCATGCTGCTTGGTGTAACATCGAGCAATACGCAAGACCCGTCTGCGCAAGTAAAGACGTTAGCGGATGGCGGCTAGCGCGGTTGGCAGGCCCATGGGGAAGGCCCGTCCTCAGGAAAGATAAGCGAGAGGTATATCGAGAGTTGACTGCACTTCCGAAAGGCAGAGAAAGGCTAGAAGTCGGCTGACGGACCTAGAAGCGCCTACCTAGAAGGTGGGTGACCCGTTTGGGTCACCAATTCCAGACCAAGAATGCGCTGAATGAAATTGGTTTTGAGTGCTTTTCGTCCACTCGACACCATCGGGTCCTTAATTTCACATTTGTATCCTTTCTCATTATGAAAGTGTCCCAAATCCATTGCTGCACCGTTATTGAAGTTTTTTTTTTTTTATTGACAGCCCATGTCCATTTGAAAACTATCAGCTGAGAAACAATGGGTAAATCACAGGGCTGGCATAATGGGCGTCAGTTCGCGCGTCTGAATCATTTGTAAAGGACGAGTGGGTCTCGTGAATATTTAAATTTCGCGTCTCCGAAAATGCAGACAATGCAACGCAAACTGGCAGGCAACCGTGGCGACCGGCTCGTTCCTATCGGGAACTTTTGCCCCGACAATTATTCGCAAGTCGTAATGACATTTGACAATGTCGACTGATGGTGCAATTTTCTTTAGGCCATGAGATCGACGTATTGCGAAAAACTCGTTACGTTTCTCTTCAGAAGTAACATTTTTAGCCTTTACCTTCGCATCGAAGGTAAAGGCTAAAATATGTACAAAAAATATATATATATAAAGAAATAAAAATAAATAAAAGGTGCCTCACCTGTCTGAGGAAGGTGATGGGCTTCTGTCCCATTGCATGCGAATCCCCATTGTTCGCCCTTGTCACCTCTGCGAAGGGTTTCACGACCCCCTGCAATAATCAAACCTGCCGATTCTATATTTTCCAAGTCCTGTCGTTCGTGCGGTTCTCACCTTTTTTTTTTTGGCAGTACAGGGTGTTCCGACCCACCCGCCCAAAAAAGCAAGGCAAATAATCCAACATACAAATCCGACCAAGAAAAGGCCATGGAGCCCCATGCTGGCCTCGCACCATCGAAACCAGGGCACAGACCTGTGTCGAGGTCCTTGGTAACTCTGGTTACCAAGGACCTCAACACCTGGAACGCGAGAACTGTCGCCGATGAAGAGGTTCCTGACGGAATATAAAGTACTGATAAAGTACTTCCTACCGCTTTTGGATTTAAGCAAAAATCAATAAATGTCCCTGCTAATCTTTCCTCCATCTTTAATTTAGTGGGTCAGACATTTCGGAACACCCTGCATGCACAGACCGACCCCAATAATTACCCACTAATTAATTACCCATTAATAAATTCCGTAAATTTAGTCCTACGTTTCCTCCAAACGGATCAGGCCAAAAAGGCCACTAATTATTGTTAATGAATAACGAGCAGATACCTGCTGCATTTCCTTCTCGATCTCGCCCGCCCTCACGGCCACCGGCCCCTTCACGGCATACTCCATGGCTCTCAGACACGCATTCACACTTTCCAGCGAGAGATTCGCCATGGCGGGATGGCACACGCACGACGAGAGCGCCGAGACGCGACTGCTTCCTCCTTCCCCCGTTTTTTAGGCTCTTCGCGGCCGACAGGGATGCGAGGGCAGGGATGCCAGAGTCCCGCGCTCCGTCGCTTAATCGATGCCTTCCTCACGCTTCCAGAGAAAAACGTGACGATTTTTTCCAGCATCGGCAGGGGAAGTAACTGGTTTGTCCTGGGACGGGAGGAATTAAGATAACCTTGGGATTAGATTTCCTCCCGATATCGAATGGAAGGTGAGTCGAACACGGAAAAAAAAAAATAACTTGTAATATGCCCTTGAAAGATTTACGACTTGTGAAGGCAATTCACTGACTAATGAGGATCGTGCCGCGACTACTAAGTAGCGAGGAAATCAGAGTTCTTGCTAGAGTTGCATGGAATTGGTGGCATCTTGACCTGGAAAGGCGATTTTTAAGTATTAATCTACAATTTTCCCCGAAAGGAAAAGAATTTGGTTTCAAACTCCGAGTCTTCAGCCGGGATGGACCGCTCAGTTGAACAAACTCTGGCACGCTGACGCCCGCCAAAACGGGCTAAAACTGAAAGGCATATTGCATCGTGATACAAGCCTTTGAAACCCAACACCACACACAAATCAACAGTGACAACCAACGAGCACGGAGAACTCCCGACGAAGACCTCCAGACGAAGAGAGAAGGCAGACTGCTATCCTCATCCCAACGCCTTCTTATACCCTGCCCGCCTGCCCGGAGGCGGAGGGCTCGACCTCCCCTCTCCCCTTCCGCTGCAGATAATCATCTGCCCTCCGACCTCCACTTCCATGCACTCCCATTTGCATCCTCAGACCACGGAAAATGCCAACCGTTACGATTCCGATTCGCTTCCGCCGACTCCAAACACGAAACGCGACGTAAATATCCAATTAATTAAACTAATGAACCCACCGCACTCATGATCGTTGCGTTTCGCAAAGCGAGGTTCGAAGGAACCGGAATCAAGATGAAGAATGGCTTTCATAATGGACTCATTTACAGAATAAAGATATATATTAATAAGATATAGAATATTAATCAGAATAAAGCATTCCTTCCAACGCACTGCATGTCTGAAATGCAGATGGAGGTTTCAAACCACCTGCTTCGAGTTGAATGCATAAAAGATGAGCTTCAATTGACTCATATTTCAGTTAAGCTACATAGTAATTTTAAGAAAATTTGAAATTTGCTTTTATTGTAATTTACTTTTAGCAAGAATTATGAGTCGTGTCAACATCAGGACAAACGCGAGACTTCATCTGAATCCAGCTGGAGAAACTTTTCCTCTTTTCGTTACGATCTCTACGGATTCCGGTGGGAATAAGGAAGGCGGGAACTTTTTTCGAGATGCAGATGGAAGTGGAGGGCAGATGCGCAAGAGGGGATGCGCGTTCGCGGCAGAAGGGGAGAGGGACGGTCGAGCCGTCTGCCACCAGGCGGGCGAGCTGGGCATAAGAAGGCGATGGGATGTGGGTTCTCGAGCAGTCTTCCGATTGCCGTTCCTTTGGGAGGCTCGCCTTCCGTGGTGTTGGTAGAGGAGGGACTGAATGTTTATGTGAATCGGAACGAATCCTTCGTAGGGAAAGGCTCTCAGCGGGGAGCTCTTATCTTGGGAATAGGGATTTCTTTGCGGGACGTACTTGGGTGAATACGCTATTCCCGTGGAATTTATAAATAGCGCTTCGTAAATTTTGTCTTTCCGGTTCCATGAATTCGAAAGTTAGTTTATGATAAATTAAGCCTGAAGCGTGAAATTACTATACCAACTCCATGTTGGTTAACGCAGGCAATCCTCTAAATCATATCGGTATCGAGTCAACGTTGATTCGACGCGAGGGATGATCGAGGCAAATCCTTGTTTTGCGTGGATGCGACATTCTTTCTTGGCCTTTTCTCTTCAGCGATTAAGCCCTATTTTCTTTATCCTAAGAACTGGGCGTCGATAGGATGATCTCGACCCGAGTTACGGTTTTTAGTTGACAATTCTGTTAGATTTTTTTTTTTGGCAAAATGGTAAAAAATGACTTCCCATTTACTTGACCGCCTGTGAATTTTTCTAGAATGATAAATGTTAAATGATAAATAAATAAAGTGTCGTTGTAATTGGCTTTTGAACAGAATAATTGCTATAGCGAACTTCTCAACAATCAACAATGCTGCTAATTTGGGCATTTATTCTGCACCAGAAGGATGAGTAGTGACGCTGTTTGCCATTCATCAACATGGAGAAATATATTTTAATTATATTACATTTTAAAATAAAAAATAAAAAACTGCAATAAAAATCCTGGCGTGCACCAATTGCAATAGAGGACGGCGCAGAGAGCAAAACTTTTGTTATTGGTTACAACTGAGATTAGACCAGATTACAAATGAGATTACGTTCAGAGGATGATCCGGCAGGATGAGAGCCGCATAATGGGGAGCAGGCGACCCAAATCCAACAATAAGCCGATTTTCAAATATGTGACAATTTCTGGATATATGGATTCGTTTTTCATCGCCAAATCACACACCGTGTCAAGAAGTTGGATAAGCTTCCATTTATTACAAGTTGAGAAAAAAAGGCTTGAAGAAACAGGAAGGGCAAGGTGAACATGGTCCGAAATGGTTGCTCAAACATATATGGCTTCTCCCTATCCAGAATAGAAACATAACTTAGGTTTGGTTGGGTATATGCGAGTGGTCAAACGTGCGGGGGACTGTATCACAATGTGATGCCATGGTTTAACTGAATACAGGGATTAAAACTAATCCAAAGACTGGATTTGGCTAACATAAAATTTCTTGCACTTAAAAATTGGAAAAAAAAATCTTTTTACTGGCTCCATGAAGGAAACACACGGAAGACAGTTCTTGTCTGGGCATTGGGATCCCTGAGCCTAGCATAAAATCCTCCTCTCACATGCACACATTTGCATAAACAGTAACTGAAATGTTTTTTTTTGCAGAACTTCATCTAATTTGAGAATCACCGGTTGGGGGGGAATCGATTGCCGTTGCACACGGGTCTAAAAGACACTAGAAATCTTCCTGTAGTCACAGTTGAAAACCGGGAAAGGGGAAAGGGAGATAAAGCAGTTGCACAGCACAACCAAAAAAATTGGCAAATTTGCACTCTCAACAACATGCACACTCTGTTCACCAGTCGCGTGGATGAAAACCGGGATTCGAGTCCACTCGGGTAGATTTGTACTCTCTTGTCGTGAATGCCTCTCCAAGCTTAATCCTCTTTCCATCGATCACATCAATCAACATCGGGGATAAAATAGGAAAGGAAAACTTTCCTCACTCTCAGACCATACACCGGTTTCAGCATTTGCAGAATTTGCAAACTCAGCAGATCGTTCACTCGGGAGGACAAAAAAAAAATCGACAAGGCACTCGTGATTTCAAATTTCCCACCATACTCTTGCAAAAAAAAAAAAAACCTTTAGGGGGAAATTCCACTGGAGCTCGACTGTGCGAGATGTGTGGATACCTCAATGGACGAGGGACTGGAATGTTTGCACCGGATAGAGGTAAAAAGATGAAAGGGAGGGGCGGGAGAGGCTAGGGTTTCTTGCGTTTACACTCGTGCCGACCGGACTCACACCAATACCTGAATCGCTTATCACAACGTTTGCACTTGGGAGCATGGAACCAGAATCGGTGCAGGAGGAGACCGGGTCGCCGGGCATAGGATACCGGTCGCCGCTGACCCGGGTCGCACCGGCCGCATCGAAACCTCCTCCGACTCCGATGCGACCTCTGACCCAAGGCCGACGCAATCGGAAGAGGCTTCAAGTCTGGCACAACCTGAATATTGGCCACTGACACCTTCTTCGGGGTGCTCTGCTTCCGAGACCGTCGACTCGATCGAGTCAAGGTGACCCGGATCTCCATCTGACCCGAGTCGGCCGGGACGTCTCCGAACAGCGACTCCAATACCGTGCCCGTCTGCTTGTACAATTCCAGGGACGTGGGAAGGGCATCCCGGAGTCCGAAGTGAAGCCGGAGGACTTTGGTGCACAGGGGGCAACCGAATTCGTCCTCGCCGCGATCTGGGTGGTGGCACGTCCGGTTGTGGGTGAGGAAGGAGTCGAGGGTGGAGATACGGAGGCCGCAGTGAAGGCAGCGGATGACGTATTTCATGTCACCGGTGTGGGTCTTGGTGATGTGGTCCTTGAGCACAGCCGAGAACGGGGTCGTGAACGTACACTCCTCTGCCAGACACTCCAGTGCCTAATCAGGAAAGAAAGTAAAGAGTTGTTATAGCCACAAGACATGAGACAGGCACTCCTATGACAGCTTATTAGCATTTTAAATCTAGCAAATTAAAAATCACTCATGAATTAATAATTATGGTAATCACCAATAAGAAAAGTGGCATGCATCCAAACTAAGGCCTAAAACAGCAATGGTTCAATGAAAAGAAAATAAGGGAGTAGCATCACACCTGTCCAGAATGAATTCGCATGTGCTCCATCATGAGGTTCTGGGTGGAGCAGGAGAAGGGGCAAAGGGTACAGTTGAACAGGGGGATCGGAGCCACCGCCTCGCCTTTGTGCTCAGCATCCATGTGACTGCGCAGTGAAACTTCGTCGGTGAATGTGCAGCCGCAACCGGAGCAGCTGCAGCTCAGCGCCTCTCCGTCTGGATTGTTTCCGTGTACTTCTCGACGATGGAGCTCCAACTGAGACGTGTCCTCGGCGGAGAAGTCGCACGTGTCGCATTTGGCAGATGCAGTTGCACGTGGGTGCGCCATCACAGCATGCATCTCGAAGTCGAGCTGCGAGGGGAAGACTTTCCCACATTCCAGGCACAGATGGTTTGTTGACCGCTTGGAGTTTTTACTGCAAAACAGTCATCAGTCATTTATTAAAGATGAATTCCAACACTCTTCAGCCAAGATGGCAAAATAATGATAGAATTACACTGGACAAGCCTCAAGCCATTAAGTATGGCATTCAAGCACATTCCTAACATATGAGGTATGTCACCTCTATGCACATGAAAATATCATTTCAAAAATGCCAACAGTTCACAATTTCCAAATTTTTCTATCCTGCTTATCTGACACATAGTGTTGGAACCAAAAAAGAAAGTTCTTTTCCCTCCACCATGAACAGCCATGATCCACATCCAAACTTGTCTATTGATATCTGCCACTGCACTATTTATTGTCAAAAAAGGCAGAATTCAATTTGTAGCAGTGTAAAAAAATTGAATAAACTTAATTTCAGATACTATTCCAATGTTGCATGAGCTTCGCATGAACTGAGTCTACCGAGAATAGTTTGCAGTGACACATTTACACTTGAGCCTACGAGGATTTAAGGCACTGTCATCACTTAACAGGTCAAATATTGTGGTGTGCTCAGAGTCACCACTGCGGCTTCCCTCTAAGAAACTTCATACAAAGAATTAACTTGAAACAGCATATCAAACTGTAATTATATATAATTATATATAACATAAATTATCTCAAAGCACTAAATAGAGTATTGCAGTATCTTATCCACATCCGGTTTCAGATGGATAATCTGCAGTCATACATTTCTTCGTAGACTTCATGCGCAGTTCCAAACGCCAACAACTGGGGGAACTTCAGGATCATTGTGTTCCTTCGAGTGATATATGGCAGTTCCTTATCGGTCCGACAAATGTCACCTTTATCGTGAAATTTATGGTCTCGATGCGAAACCGAAAAATTTCATCCACCTTCCTCCAGAGGCATTTCCACAAGATAAATGGGGCATTCAGAACAAAAGGGGCTCCGACAATGATGCGAATGTCCCTACGTGGTTTTACCCTTCCGCTTGACCACTTACATCAGCAAAAAATCTGTCAACTCCCACCATTGCAATTTTGAGATCAGAGTAGGCAACTTGGACTTCATGTTAGGTCTATGAAGTGGAAATGAAGAGAGTAGGAGAGAAAAATCTTCCCTCCCTCATGATGCAGACATTTACCATATGGGAAGAAATAATCCCAATTATACAATGAACCCTGTTGCCAGAACATTGCCTTTGTGCAGATTTTTTAAAGTTCTGCAAGCATAATGAGCTCCAGCATGCTCAGGTTCAACTGCTGATCCATGAACAAGTTAGATGCAACTACTACTGGACAAGGTTACCACATGCTAGAATATTCACATGCAATGCCTCTGAGACGCTAAATAGAAATGCAAGGGTGGGATCCCGCCCAGAGCACTTTTTTCACAATCTAACAATATGAAAATAAGCTTATCTGTGTCTGAGTCATAGAGACCTGATATCTCTCCCATGGACTGCTGACAGATACTATTGCTTAATACCTTATGCAACAAATGAACTTTGACATAAGAGTGTAGTAGCAAAGGTTTCTCTCATTAGGTACATGTAAGAGACTTCAAAATCCTGGCAAATTATTTCATAAAAAATCAAATTTGTGGGAAACATTCAGGCCAAAACCTCAGTATTACACTTGAACAGGAACAATCACACCATTTAAACACAATACAGCTCTTTCATTACTATCCAGAAGTACTTCCAGCATCCAATTTAATAGTCTGTTTTGAAGATGCTTCCTGCTACCGAAAAGTAAAAAGTTTAGTTTGAAATAAAATTACGAAGGCTACGTTTTGCACTGCCAACAGGTAACATGAACACCCTAGCATCTAAGAATTATGAAAGAAAACGCAAAAAGGAATGGAGCCGTACTGTTCACGCTGGATGTGAATATCTATCTCGAGCTGAGAGTCGGCAAGGAGGTTGCAGCGGGTGCAGATGCGCTTGTCGTGCACGCGTCCCACGTGGACGAGGAGACGCTCCCGCCGCGACGCACGGTACAGGCACAGCGGACACATGAACGGCTTCGTGTGGGTGTAGATGTGGCGTTTGAGGGACCAAGAGTCCGTCCCCGTCCAGGCGCACATGTGGCACCACAGCTTCGTCCCTTCCTTGTCCTTCCCGCTGGTCCCGCCCTCGTCCCCGGCCTTCGCCTCTTCCTCGCCTGAAACGACGCCCCGATGAAGCCCACGTTCACCACATTTGCTAGCATTTATCTGAGTCTCAAACTGTCAACCTTCTTTCACTTGGTGTTAAGACATTTCCAGTCAAATCTTGTGTGAGCGAAATCAAGAGATGCAAATTTATGGATGAATGATACAGCAATTTGAATCACTAATTGAATCAGAGCTCACAAACTGAAACAGTCTTCCTTTTACAGTCTAAATCAATAGTGCTATTCAGATTGACGTGCAGAAAAAAGATATCTGTAGTTACAACTGATTCTTTGGGGTGGCTCAAACACTCATAAGAGGGGTCTATCTGGTAAATGAAGCAAAATGCAACAAAAACTCCAGATTTCCATATTTGGTTCCAAGTCTTTTACATGTTCTTTTTTCCTTCCCTTGAATATTTGGAAAGAATGACGAAGAAAATGATTCAAAGTGCACTGAGGGTGAAAAAAAATTAAATAAAAGGCTAACGGGTAGTGGGGTTTACCTTCTCCTGTACACCCCAAAAAAGGCATTGATCTTCAGAACTCCCTAACAAAGCATAATTCCACATTCAAAGCGGAGACATTTCCTGATATGGCACAACAATATCCAAAGAGGATGCCAATGACCTCTACAAAATGTCTATCATTCAAGCCAATAACATAATGCAACAAGAGCTGACTATAAGAACCCAAAAAATCATTAATTTCTTCAGTGAATACTCAGGAGTTTAGTAGGGACATGAATATAAGCTGAAAATGTCCTGTCCATGAGAGATATTGCCAGAAATAAAAGGGGAGAGCAGAGTGGTGACTACGCCCAAATGCAAGAGCCATTGGAAATATGCAGGAGGATAATAATACAATTTTAGGCTTTTTAAATGCAACTCCAAGGGAGCTTTCCAGTACCAAATTAAGCACTTCCTTAGCCACAGTCCCCAAAAATTCAATGTATAAGTAGCACAAATGATTAATTATTTATCTAACAAGTTTTCTAAATTTTGCATGTCACTGCAAAAATTTTTCAAAGGCTAGAAGCAGCCAGCAAACAAGAATCTTGCAAATTTTGACAAAAGCTTCACCCTGACACACGGGGAGACCGCAACAGGAAAATCGAGCCCGAAACCAATGCTCACTCTGTGACACAGGCTCCTGCTTGATCTTGGAGGGTACAACTTTTGTGCTGCGATGGCTCTTGTCCTCCTTGATCCTCATCTTGCTGCTCGGGATCTTGGACGTCTTCACCGGGACCTTCGGGGTCACCACGAGGGACCCCGAGGAGTTGGATCCGCCTCCCTCGGCGGCGCTCAGGTCTTCGGGCTCCACGCCGATGCTCAGTGGCAATGCGTTTGGATCTCGTCTGATCCTACACAGATCAAGGATGGAGATGTGAACAGGTCTTGTGAAATCTGTGCTACTGCAAAAAAAATCTTTTTCAACTTTTCAATTTCATTTTTTACCATCTACCTGAAATGATTTGAAACATTACTGGGCTATGAGCACCATGAAACAGCCTTTGAATCATTACATGTAAGACTTCCATTTGCTGTGCATGCTTCAGCTTTCTTTCATCCCATTCCACAGAATCGAAGTCATGCCACCTGCTCTTAAAGGGGATACAGTAAGCTTGCAGTTTCTTGCTTGCTGAATGAAAAGCTTCAGCTGTGAAACTTACAGTAAATTGTAGCAAATAGAATTAGGCCACTGTTGCTGCTTTTGGCATAAAACTGGGAAGAGCTCTTGGTAGCTATGTCTTCAGTTTCTATTGCAGTCAATGAAATCCTAATTAATTTTCCTTCCAGTACAACAAAGAAATCAATTACATCATAAGCAAGACATGCCACACACCAACACACCTTGGCCAAGTCCTGATGAAATAATGAATCAAATTATTTCAGCAGGGCTAGGCCAAGATCATCACATTTCAAGAGCAGTGACCTTCCACCAATAATCCAAATGACCTAAAAATGGAAATTCGCATCTGGCATTCTTGTCTTTACTTCCAGAATCGATTTCATGCCGGGGAAAAGCCGGAACCAGGCTCGCATACTTGGTCGTATCATAGTCCAAGTCCCGATGGATGCGAAGGAAATGCTTCTTGACGTGGTCGGCTCGGTTGAACTGCTTGAAGCAGACGTAGCAGTGGAAAGGCTTCTCCTCCTTGTGGATGTTCTCGTGCCGAGTGTACAGGTCCCGCCGGTCGGTGGCATAGGGGCAGTAGGAGCACCAGTAACGCTTTCCGGCGGCGTTCGGCCCGCTGCCGTCGGGAGAGGAAGGGGAGCCGGTCGTCACGTGAGACTCTACGATGGACTTCAGGCGCTGGAGGTACGACGACACGCTGCTCAAGACCCCAGATGCCTTCCACATGTCGGTCTCGGGGAGATTCCAGTTCGGATCGTGGGCACGGTTGAAATGCATCCGCACGCATCTGGTGGTGCAAAAGTATTTCGCTGATGAACACGCCCAGCAATTCTCATCTCGTTTGACATTCACTGACAAGAGGTCTAAATGAATAACTTTGGCCTGTGACTGCATGGCAATTACAACTGGTAAAAGGCTGAGAAATGATTTCCTAGTACAGACACATTAACAGGTCCAAGCTAGTCTTCCAACTGAGTTTTGGAATCAGTCCTGGTTTCTTGAGGCTTTGTTACTTGTACCAGGGTAGCATCAGTCTGTCAACTATTTGAATTAATCATTTGAACCACTCTGCACTGCACATCCTTGTCAGTGTATAAAAATACAAAAAAAATGTCTACACTGACATCATCACTCCAGACAATTGACGACTCTTACAAAGGAACATTTTTAATAATAGGCTGCACATCATTACTGAAGCAACACTTTACACTTTCATAAAGCAGAACCCTCCCAATGAAGACAGGAGACAAGCAAGGCCTATTGCCAGCTTCCTTACACAGTTGCTTGTGCCTTGCACAAGACAGTTTTCCCATCACCGTGAAGCAGCAGAAGCAACCCACCTATACCAGGCGCTGTCATATGGACAGTGTGGACACTGAAAGGCCTTGAGATCCGTGTGGGTGCCGAGCCAGTGCTCGGCGACCCGCATCAACAGCCCGACGAACGCCTGACACTCGATGCACCGGAACACCTTCTGCCCGCAATGGAACTGGGCGATCTTGGACGTCGTCCACGGAAGCGTGTGCTCGTTCTCGAACCAGTTCTCCCCCGAGTGGAGGACGCGATTGCGGCGGAGGAGACCCGCCAGCTCCGGCAGCAGCACGTCTCCCACCTGCAGAGAGCTCTCAATGTATAGACCAGGAGGAATTGTTTTCAATGCAATATATATCATTTGAGATAAATCAGACACAAAGGAATCAGTAACTATTCTCACAGGAATATGCAGAAGACAGTTTGGAACACAGGCAATGAATTATACTTTCCACCAATCTTTTCGCATTAGCAAAAAGGCTACAACTTGAGGATCCCTCCAGGAACTGAGGTCCTTCTGCCATAACAACAGGACTTCCAAACAAAAGTGATAGTCACATTCTGGAGGCCAACTTCATTGCAGGCAAGGTATGCCATTCTTTCATCCTGCTAGTTTGCAGATATTGTGTCTGTTCCTTGATCAAACCTTAATACTTTTCAAATCTTAAATTCTTAGTCCACATTCACAGTGGTCATCAGACCTAATTTTTTATAATCAGGAACCAGAAAATTTTTGCCAAGTGAAAGAAAGGAGACGGATGAGCAAAGAAACGCAAGCTGGAAACGGGAGAGCTCGGCCAGGGATGTACTTGACGGGCTAGTTCCAAGTTTGGAATGTGATTTACATCTCATTTGCATATGCAATGAGACTACAGCTTTCAAAGAGCAAGCAGCTCAGCCTGAGAGCAGAGGAGATGCCCTGTGAATGCCTGGCCTTCAGGTTTGGCAACTTGAATTGCAGAAAAAAAAGAATCACATTTCTTCAGAGATTACACAATTATTTGCAAATCAATTGGAGGACATTGGGATATCCAGAGAGACAATCTTCACGAACGACTGAAACGTCAGGACAACAATCAGGCTTCATAGTCACACTAACAATTCAAACTCAATGATAACTTGCATCAGGTTGCAAAGCCAAAAAAAAGAAACTTCACAAATAGCAAAGAAACTTCTCAACCAGCAACTGTCACACAAATTGACCCACCAAACAGCAATTGTCATACAAATTGACCCACCAAACAGCAATTGTCATACAAATTGACCCACCTGGACCTCAGTGCCATTGAGGAGCTTGGAATGCGACAGGTCGGGAGAGGCGGGACGGTCGTCGCTGTTGCGATCCACGAGCATGTCTTCCCCTTCCTCGCCCTCGTCCTCCGTCTTGACATCCCTCGCGATCTTCTTCACCGGCTCCCCGTACAACTTGGTCGTGATCTCGGCGAAGACCTCCTCGTACTCGTCGCGGGGGGCTCTGGGGGGCTCCCGCTTGGAGGCCCTACTGCGAGACGTCATCCTGGCCTGGTCTTCGCCAAATCACACACCGTGTCAAGAAGTTGGATAAGCTTCCATTTATTACAAGTTGAGAAAAAAAGGCTTGAAGAAACAGGAAGGGCAAGGTGAACATGGTCCGAAATGGTTGCTCAAACATATAT
>CAJPEV010001650.1:0-61227 GCA_905338385.1 Darwinula stevensoni
TTTGCGCAACTTAAGTCGGTTATCTCTCGTTCTCATGCTGTCATCAACCTGGAAAAACCTACCACACTCAACATTATCTATTCCTTTAATTATCTTGAAAGCCTGAATGAGATCTCCCCTCCTTAACCTTGGTTCGAGCGAGTACAGTCCCAACACTTATAAACGCTTCTCGTATGATAGTCTCCTAACCGCCTTAATCATACTTGTGGCCCTGCTCTGGACTCCCTCGAGCGCCAACAAATCGCCCTTATTTGTAGGCCTCCAAAACTGGATGCAATATTCCAACTGGGGTCTTATTAGCGCCGCATACAACGGAAAAATAACGCGAGATGCCCTACTTGCAACCGACCGAAGAATGTAAGCTCAAATCCTGTTGCATTTAATGAATTGAATCCTGTTGACTTAGTACAACGGATTCAATGATACCATATTTCAATCATATATGACTCGAATGATAGTAAATTCAACATATTTTTACCGTGAAGAATTTCAGCATTTCATAAGAAACTGGAACAAAGTTATACTATAGATATAACAAGTGGAAGTTCCTCTATTGTGCAACTAAAGTCTGTAAATATCATAATCCCTTCTGAATTTTGCAATTCCATTTTGAGTTTCGCAATTCATTCTGAGTTTTTTTTATGCATCGTGAGGGATTGTCTGTCTCATGGATGACCTCGGTATCCTGAAGAAGACGCATACTGCCATTAGGCTTGATACAGTGAAAAGAGCATATTTGTGTGAGGAAAAATTGGAAATTTCTTCAATTTGGGCCCAAATGCCTCAGTTCTTGATAGGATTATGAAGGCAATTCCTTCCGAAGAGGTTTCCGAACCTGAAGAGATTCATCAAAGGGACCTATGATATGCTCAAACAGGTCATTAGAGATGTCTTCGCCACAGTAGGACCAGAGATGGCTGAAATAATTCTGCTGGGATAAATATAGAGACTGCACCAAGTCATTGACAATCGTGGAAATCATATTGAAAACTGGTAATATGGTAGCTTTCATTTGTAAGAATGTAACTTTGTTCTAATTTGTAATGCGAAGCTGAAAATTTCCTGAAAATAAATATATTGGGTTGATCGGAAAGTTCCGACAGTTTCGAGAATTTGCCAGAAAAAAAAAACATTTCTGGAACTTTCTCGAACCTTCCACAGTAGCAGTATATGAAGGGTGTGTGGGCATGATTACGCAGCAGTTGCTTAGTCGTTCAAAGCCTATAACCATGACATCCAAAATGGACTTCAACAAGACCGCCCAACGTCAGTGCCGTCCTTACGACTTCCTATCTGGCATAACAGCAGCCGAATCGAGTCGCCGCGTTTCGCCAAGGTGCAGTTTATGAAAGGACGGCGCGACGACGGTTCGATCTTTTCCGGTCTGGATATTACAGCCTCGAGGATGAGCACAGGTCAGGTCGCCCATCTGAAATCGACGACGAGCAGTTGCAGCACACAGCGGAAGCCGATCCGAGGCAAAGTACCCGCGACTTAGCGACAGCATTTGGCTGCGCCCAGTCCACAATCGTGACGCACCTGGCTGCAATTGGCAAGAAGAGCAATTTGGGTCAGTGGGTACCCGCCGTGCTGAGGTGTGCACTTCGCTGCTGTCGTACGAGCGCACAAACGACTGGCTGGATTCCGTCGTCACTGGAGACGAAAAGTGGATGCCGCACGTCAAATACTGATGCAAGCGCCAGTGGGTCGATGCTGATGCCCAGCCAGAGACGGAGCTGAAAGGTGACCTGCACCCCCGAAAAGTCATGTTGCGCATTTGGTGGGACGTGCAAGGCGTGATCTACTTCGAGCTGCTCCCTCCCGAGACCCGCATCACCGCCGCCTACTACTGCGATTGGCTGCAGAAGTTCGCAGACAAAGTCCGCACGGTGAGGCCAGGGCACCGTCGCGTTCGATTCCTGCACGACCACGCAAGGCCGCATGCGCGAAGATCACACGGCAGAAACTGCTGGATCTTGACTGGGATGTTCTGCATCACCCTCCGTATAGCCCAGATCTGGCGCCAACGGACTGCCATCTTTTCCGCGCTCAAGACAAACACTTTCGCCAGGAAATTTTCAACAATGACGCCGAGGTCGAAAACTGGCTGACTGATTTTTTCAACTCACAGCCAGCTCAGTTCTACAGGGATGGAATCAGGAGTTTGCCTGATCGTTGGTAGAAGGTGATTGACTGTGATGGTGATTACTTCGTTGAATGAACTTTTTTGCTTATTTAAAAAACTCCGGTGTATGGAATGTTCTCGAAACGGCCAAGACTTTCCGATCGACCCAATATTTAATTGGCTATCGTTTGAATCATATATCATTGAAATCGGATGCATACTTCCTGAGTAATAAGCTTTTACTTTTGGGGAGACAATTGTGGACGACCCTGCATATACAGTACCGCCAGAAAGTTTGAGGCAGGTTGCAAAGATGAGATTCTTTTTCCAAAAAATACCAAAAAAATGTAACACTATTTTTTCAGACGAAATGTAAATAATTAATCATGGTTTTTATTAGACGAAATTTTTTCTTTGTTTTTAAAATTTTTTTAAGACTTGCGAAATTTTCCCACTTGCCTATAAGTTTCTGGCGGAACTATAAGCAATGTGCATAAAAAAAACTAAAGCAAAATTAAACCACCATACCGTCATTTGCTACCCGTTTGGGCGATTCTGTACATTATTATTATTACTATTGTTCAACACATGGTGTGATATGTGGAATGTACCGGATACACTCTTTCATCCTGACCACACCCTCCCCACGGGGCTTTAGTGTGGCCCTTCATATGAAGGCAACGGGCACACAGGATGGAACTGGCCACGTCCCACTAGGTGGCGATAGGTGGCTCAGCTGAGGTATTCAGTCCGTGGATGCGGAGGAGCTGCATGGAGCCCAAAAGGACGGCCTTCTGCATGCAGCAGGCCAAAGAGTAAACTTTAGATCTGCAGACTGGTATCTTCTCCAGCTCTGTAATTAGCGTGTCCTTCAAGGGATGGAACTGGCCACGTCCCACTAGGTGGCGATAGGTGGCTCAGCTGAGGTACTCAGTCCGTGGATGCGGGGGAGCTGCATGGAGCCCAAAAGGACGGCCTTCTGCATGCAGCAGGCCAAAGAGTGAGCTTTAGATCTGCAGTCTGGTATCTTCTCCAGCTCTGTAATTAGCGTGTCCTTCATGCTGCCAAGACATCCCACTATCAGGACAACAAGGTGCACACGGTAGCCGGGTTGTTGACCTCGAAGCTCGAACAATAGATCTTGGTATTTCGATCTTTTTTCCTCCTCCTTGCAGGAGATATTCCTCTCTGATGGGCTGGAGAATTCGATCACAAAGATCTCCTTGGCAACCACATCGAATAGAGTGATGTCCGGCTTCGTAGCAGTGAGTTGTCTGGTCGTGGAGTGAGCATAATTCCAATAGATCTTAACATTTGGACGTTCTACCACTGACTCCACTTCTACAGGAACCCATGGGATCGTAGGATCTTTGTCGATCCCATAAGCGTGCCTCAGATGGTAATAAAGCACGCGCAGAGCGTTGTTGTGACGACTGATGTAAAGATTTGTCGCATTATGCTTACAGCTAGACAACAGGTGGGAAAGAGTCTCTGGTGCTCTACCGCACGCCCGACAGGTGGAATCTATGTTTTCCCCAAAAATGGTTCGTCGGTACTCGAGAGTACTGATTACAATGTCCTGACTAGCTGCGATGAATCCTTCTGTCTCTGATCGAAGGCCGGCAGATTTCAGCCAAGCATGGCTGAGAGTAGAGGAGAGACCAAGATCTTTTAATTTTCGGAAGAAACTTCCGTGCATTGTCTTCTCCTCATGGACCTGCACAAGATGGGCTTGCTGGGCCCTTTGTGTTGCTGTGCTGACATAGGCTAGCGACAGTTCTTTGATCGACCGATCCTGAAAGGTTCTCCTTGTCCTAGTGATGTCTAGAGACAGAGACAAGGATTGTACTGCTCGCTCTGCAGCTTTCATTAGGAGAGCTTTGTTACCTGCGAGCTCATGATGGAAAACGAGCTTCAGCAGTGGGTCCTCAGACTGAATCACCCTGCAGGCCATTCCCAGGGTTATGCGGTCGCGCAGATGCTCGAGGCTTAATAAACCCCGGCCTCCCTGATGACGTGGGAGATATATGCGCTGAACTGACGCCTTGGGGTGGTGGCTACGATTGGCGGTGAGGACCTTGCGGGTAGCGATGTCAAGGTCCCTCAGCTCAGTTCTGGTCCACTTAAGGATGCCAAAACTGTAAGACAAGACGGGTACTGCCAGCATATTAGTAGCCATGATCTTATGGATTCCAGAGAGTTGGGAGGACCACACTCTCCAGAGGCGTTCTTTGTACTTGCTGGTCATGGCACTCTTGATGTCTAGCACGCGATGGCTTTCCCTTTTGGGCAGACCAAGGTACTTGTAGGGCTCAGATGGTGCAAGATGTTTGATGATCTTCCCATCCACGAGCTGGAGATCATCGCCTAGTTCAGTGCATCTGCCTCTATTCAGGTGGAGAGCTGCACATTTGTCCAACCCAAACTCCATACCGATGTCACGGGTGAAGGAGTGCATTACTTCAAGAGCCTGTTGAAGTTGACCCTGGTTACACGCATACAGTTTCAGGTCGTCCATGTAAAACAATGCGTGACCCGGTGCGAGCGGCAGTTTGGTGG
Organism: Darwinula stevensoni; assembly: GCA_905338385.1. Lineage (NCBI taxonomy): Eukaryota > Metazoa > Arthropoda > Ostracoda > Podocopida > Darwinulidae > Darwinula > Darwinula stevensoni. The sequence continues at coordinate 4,685 of CAJPEV010001650.1, forward strand.
ACCTGCCATATAGCCTGTCATCTGCCTCAGTTGAACTGAGAGGGGCAAGAGGGAGATGCAAAACAAAAGAGGGCTCAGGGAATCTCCCTGAAATACTCCCCTTCTGAACTGAATGTAGTCAGTAAGGGCCTTTTTCCTCCCAGATGTTATGGAGAAGCGCGTCCTCCAGACGCCCATGAGATCTGTTAAGCATCTCCGTTTGCTAGGATGAACGTTTAAACATTCCATCACTACCGTTAGGTACTGATGGTTGGTGGTGTCGAATGCCTTGCGATAGTCCATCCATGCCATGGACAAGTTGCGCTTGTAATGGACAGCATCCAAACAAACGGTTCTATCCACCAGCAGATTTTTTTTGCAACCTCTCTGTTCGGAAAGCTCATACCAGACTGGTGTTATTTCTGACAATGTGGTCTCGTTCAATATCCCTGTGAAGGTCTTGTAAAGGGTATTGAGGCAAGTAATTGGCCTGTAGTTCTTGGTCTGGGAAGTGTCTCCACCCTTGGATATGAGAACAGTTCTGCCCTCCACCAGCCACACTGGAATCGGCTGGCTCCCTTCCAGAATCTGATGGAAATTGTGAGCGACGTGGGAATGCGTCGAAGGGAACTTTTTCCACCAGAAGTTATTGATCCCATCGGGCCCTGGGGCGGAGAAGTTTCTTTTTCCTCTCAGGGCGGCTCGCACACATTCAGGTGTAATCGGAGGGCAAGATGGATCAGCAGCTTCTTTTAGATGGATGTCACAGAAGTTTTTGAACCGTTCTGTCCATGATGCACCTGCATTAAATGGTCCCACCTTCTCATACAAGTCTTGCCAGAAGGACTGGACATCTGTCACAGGTGGAAGTGGGTCATTGCGTGAGTGCCTTTCCGCTCTTAAAAAGGCAGAGGGATTCAACAGAAAGGTGCGATTTTCTTGCACACGCTGATTCCTAGGCAGCAGTCGCTTCCTCGCTAGGGATAGTGCTGTGGTATGTGCACTTTCCTATGAATGGATGTTCTTCTGTCTAGACGACAGAAGAACATCCATTGACTGTTTCACAGTGTTGAATGTTTGACAATGGGTTGACTGTTTCACAGCATAGAGAGGCAGGAAATTGTTCCTGGAATACAGAGGATTTCACTTCAGCTGCAGGTGCCATCGATGGAATGGCTTCATCAGGTGGAGCTGAATACAAATTATTTTATTATTATTATTATTATTTTATTTTTATTTTTAACTGGAATGCCCCTTAGGCCAGAGCTCTTAGACCATCGCCTCAGGTTGAGATTTGGTGCCTACCTACTTAATGTTTGCATATTGTAACATAGGAACATCGTTGTGTCCAATGGATAATTCATTCGGCAGAGCCAAAACCTGCTTCTTCCTGCACGAGTGTGTGCGGAACTTGAGCAGTGACATAGGAGAGTGATAGCATACCTACCCCATTTCTCCCCTCTCCGTTATACAAACTTCACATAAGCACCGGGGAGGGGAATGTCATAGGATAATGCCTGCCATCTCATTCCAGTGCTCAATGGCTCGAGAGTGACTCGCAACAAAGCCTTCCCCAATTCGATTTTCATTCATCAAGCCACTCTACGTAGGCCTAGTCATTCGGAGGAGCAGCTTATGGTGATGAACGCTTCCATGCATGACTTTCTATCAAGTGCAAGTTTTCTTTCTGTAACTAACCGTATATGCCCACTAGAGTAATTAGGAAGGGGTGATATGAAATTGCAAAATGATATTGCAATATGCTGATATTTCCCCAATGAGAACAACGTCGATCGATGTCGTGATATGAGATAACCGGCACAGCCCTACTAAAATTCTTTAGTTTCCCAGAGGCAGATGGAAACCTCGTTGAATCGATTTTTGTTGTGTCGAAATGTCGTGTAACCTCAAAGTAACTTGATCCCGGCAGAATTACTTAGATGACTATCCGAGGATGGTATTGTAACGAGGCAATGAGTGTGGAAGTTGGGTAAGTAGCCTCACCATTTTTCCCTTGTCACCTCACTGTTCAAATGCTGTGTGTGCGTATAGGCATGAATCCGATTTGGGGGCGATTGAGAAATTCTTCGATTACAAGCTAAAAAGAGTTTCTACCTCTCTCGCCCCCATGGAATTTCACCTCTGAGATGGAATTGGCAGTTCGTTGCTAAAATGAATTTGGCCGTTAATCTGCGAAAAGCGCGAGTGAAAGTGCTCAGGGCTGATTTTCCTAAGAGCTTTCCTCGGAGCGAGGAGTAATTATCAGACACTTTCAGCTGATTTTGAAGAGGTCATTGGGATCTCCATCTTGATGTATAGTACACGAATCTGAACCAGCCTATATACCGGGTGAGGCAAACAAAAAAAAAACCGCGCCACTCTTTGAGATTTATTAGAGTTCATGAGATAGCAGATAGCACAGCAAAACATTTTTTGCAACAACTTTAACCCTTTAAACGTCCAAAAATTCTTGTTCACTTTTCTCCAGCCGTTTTTTCACACGAGTGATAACGCGAAGGCAACTCGAATTTTATTTTTGCACAAGGTAAATGTATCGACGGGGGAGTGGTTGGTACGGGTAGAGCGCACCTATTTCGGGCCTGAGCTCCACCGCCTGCCCATGAAAATGCCTTGCTTCTTGTCACGGGAGTGGCGTCCAGACGCACGCAACACTTTTCATCGTTCTCTTTGACACCAGCTTGAAATATTCCGTTTCCTTAGCACTCCTGCGACTCCCATCCTTGGACTCCAAATGGCATCTGTAGACGTACCCCACAAAACTAGCTTCTTTTCCTCCCCTCAAGTTTTTATGCATGAGCTCTGTATTTCTCCCTATCCATATCCCCTACGGGAAAACAAAACTGAAATTTAACCTCGTCTACCTCATTTATGAGGTGAGACAAACATGTAGGCATGGTTCGCTTTATCCATAGCCATAATGTGGAGGAAATCGCCCCCGTGCAATTTCGTTCCAACCGTATTGAGGTCAAATATACATTTTTCAGATGATTCTCGGGCCTTCCTGCATTGACGCTAACCCGCACCCCCCAAAGTATTCGTTATGACTGGGATTATGGAAATAGGGAGAGCAAGCGGGCCTGCCGATGAGCAGAACGAGAGAGAGCAGAACAGCTCCGACTTTCGACTTTCTGACCTGTCTAGGAACTTCCGTTTCCTCTTTAGTCTGGCGTCTGTAAGCATAAGCCGGTTTCGATTCCATTCGTGATGGTCCAACTGCGAGAGAGATGTGATAACTTGCACATTAATGCAAGACCGAATGGAAATTTCGGTTTGTCAGGTTTAGGTCGCCCCTTCTCGTGTACTTTTGCACCGCCAGACAATCGAGTCATGTCTGCGTTGCGTTTACTGAATTTTTGGATGAACTACGAGGTAAGTGCCATCATCGGACCGGGCAATGAGTTCGTTTTCGTGTTGGACAATGCTCAGATGCACAAAAGGGTTATTCCTCGATACCCAACCCATTCCATTCAGTTCCTCCCCCCCCCCTGCTCCCTAAAGTCCTTAGTTAAATCCCATCAAATTAACGTTCTCGCCCTTCAAAGCAGAAGGGAAGAAACGGATCGGTGCGTTGCAGGCCCCAGTGGCTATCCTTCAGTTGGCCGCAGCATGGAAGACTCTTGCGAGATATCGATGCCAAATGAAAAACAACTGTGAAGAGTCGATTCGCAACGTGAATACGGATGCCTCATGCAGACTGCATACGAACATTCTTTCAATACGTTAATACGGCGTTGGCCAGAAATCCCATTCATGAATGAAGGCATTTCGCTTTTCGGCCTCCTGCCGTCTGGATTTTTACTTATCCTCGGAGTATGATTTGGCCTCGTAGTCTCTTGGTTTCTCTGTCTAGACTGTAGGAAGGTGAAACGAGACACAACGGCTTACCCTCCCCCCTCCTCGCCCTGTTCTCCGTTTTTTCATGAGCCCCTGCGTGCTCATTCGGGCATGCGGGTTGCCTGAATGACAGGTTTGCCTGAGAATCACCTGAAAAAGTTATACGATTTATTAAATCCTATAACTTTTTCGTATTAAATAGCATTTTGGAATATGCGTCAATTGAATGGTGGGGGCATAGTTCCATTGAGGCGAAAGAGGAAGCAACTCTGAAAAATGCCTGCTCTTTTCAATCTCCGATCGATCTAGGAATAATATGAGCCTTGCATCCTTGCACGATCCCATAAAAACCTATCTCTCGAGAATGAATGGAAGTGGTCGTTGTATTGAGATGGGTTCGGAAACGGAAGGGACTCGCGATGTTCTTTCACGCGTTCCATCTTCTCCATCTCGCTGGAGAGTCTGCTCCATTTATCTCGCTTCTCTTAATAGGTTTCACCCAAGAGCAAGGGAAAAATCCTTGCGAAACGGCAGTAGTATGTGCAGCCTATTTTTTTTTCGCTACTGATGAAGGATGAAAATGTCTTCTTTGAAGCCCTTTTTTACGAGAAAGGGGAAGATTGAGGGGCGGGAAGAAATTGCATTACTTTTGTTTGTCGTACCCCTTGCGGAAAGTGAAATTTAATTGTTTAAAAGAGGGTTGCAATCGAGGGGAAATGAAGAGGAACCATGAATTATGAAATGGGTTTTCGAACTGAGCTCACTGACAAAGTATTTTTAATCTCAAAATTTCGCTTCTATTTTATGCTATTATTTTTTCACCAGTTAGCCGGCACGTTTTATTTCTCCTATATTCTTGACCCTTGACTTGATATTTTATTTCTTGACTAGATCCTTCATTCCCCCTAAAGGAGGCTTTTCGCGTCCGAAACGTCGGTTTTATCCCTTTATTAGAGCAACCGGTTATGAGTGTTTCTTTTGTTCCGTCGTTTTACATTCCTTCACTCCCCATATTCATGTAGGTCCCGGTTGGCAGGAAGACTATAATATTGTAGGCTTTTTCCGACTACATCGCTCATGGTTCAAGGTTCGGATCGGGACGAGAAGAATCATCTCTTTTTCCATTATCGCGTCCCGTGTCGAAGTCGAGCGTACGTACGCACATGGAATAAGGTATGCCTATCCTCTGAAAACTAGATATTTTTGTGGAAGGAAATCCTCCTACTGTCAAATAACTTATTGCTGCATCGATCCCTTTATTTTGTCCACGAAGGCATCCATCCTCTTCTAAAAGCTAGTCACGAAAGGGACAGCCACAAAGTCATTAATGCAGGTAGTTATCAGACTGTTGGCAATCTCTGTATTTTGATATTTTATGGTCTGAGCCAATGATGAAAAGATCTGGATGGTTGCCAAGCAAGGTCACACCGATTTTACATTTCGTTTTCCTCTCAGCTAAATTGCACGCTTGTGTTTGCTCCCGGGTTTTTCGTCTCCGCGTAACCCCCTCAGATTGGCGCAAATGGGCCATATGTCTCGCCCAGACGAACGTCTGAGCGTGGACGATTGGGCGAATGGGGAAGCACCAAGTGCTCATGCAATAGCTTCCCATCCATGTCAAGATCGATACCATGGCAAATCCCACTTTCTCCTCTTTATTCTTCCTACATTTAGAATTCCCCTTTCCAATAAGGAAAATCAGACGTCTGCGATCCCTCCCCAGTGTTTCCTCTCCGAAATCTCTTAGTGCTGCAAATATGTGGAGAATAATAGATTTTATTTACAAATTTACAAATGCAAGTTCGCGCGATAACGTTTCAAATAGTTAAAGTAAACGCGTAATTCACCGCCCGTACTGATCTCTCAGGACAAGTGAGGTGCACTTGGACCTATTTCTGCAGCCATGCGAATGCTATCAGCCGAAAGCTCCTCCGGGCTGAGAGGACTGGTTTCACACTGTCGTAATATGAGTGGAGATTGGAAACCCGCATCTCTCCGCCCATAACACTCAAGGAATCCTGACATCTGCACTGGCAGAAGACTCTATCTTCCCCTTAAAGCGGATGGTGCCTCATGCATGTAGTTTAAGCCCACTAAGATGAAAGCTTTTGAGCTCGTTGCTTGTCATTCCCCATTCCCCTTCTCGCCTGGCGTACCGAGCAGGGGTACGTCAGGCGTATCTCGTCGAGCGAACACGCACTCACAACTAGACGCAAAAAGTGCTTCGGCGAAAAACCGAAGATAAGAATCTTGTGGGATCGTGCTCTCAAAAGTTAGGAAAGAAGACCTCAGGACGTAAGTATCTCCGATAAGCAGACAATACCATGAATACCTGAAAAACTATTCTTACCTGGACCTCACGCGTTCCTCATTCACTTCTCCCCGTCTGCATGCAATCGAGATAAAGAGAGAACTCACCTTGCCTTTGACGTTGGGACCATATTTGGGAGAATGGGCCTATTATTTTCATGGGCATACCTTCTGTATTAGGGCAGTTTGATCCCTCATTTATTTCAATTACTACTGTAAAACATGAGGCTGTGAAGCGAACCGTGTGATTGACTCGAGGATAACGTCTCCTGTAAACGTGAGCAATCTCATGAATTTTGATTGAATAAAGATCCTTATGCATTCATGAATTTGCCAGGAAACTTGAATGATTTGGGTTCTTTCCCCTTGACATTTATGACGTTATTCCTAATCTGAGGGCAAGAGCAAGCTTTTGGAATACCGACAGGCATGAGGTGCGAGAACCTTTCCTCTCGTAACTGCTTATGACGTCCATGAATTTGTGATATATAAGTATATCACCGCATCAGAGTCAAACGAGGAGAATGAGATGGGGTTAGGATTCGCTTTTCAGTGAGGGCATCGCACAATATATAATTTTAACTGCATTAACTGTTGCATCTTTGCTGACGATACTCACGACTCCAAGTCTTCTTTCCTTGCTGCTGGAGGCGTCGTCCCACACGAATCCACCCTCTTTCCTGCTGATTTTGAACTTTCAGTCCTAGTTTTTATTGAATCTAATGAAAATGAGATACTGCTGAGCTCGACAAGGATACGGGAGGCAAATTCGAGAAAATACGAGAGGGAAAACGACCTGATCTTTGCAATTCGTAGATCTCTCCCCTGTGACAGGGAGGGTCCGGTTGCCAGCCTTAATATCCTTAATGCGTAGCATATGGCCGCATCGTAAAAGCATGCAGGACTGTCTCACGTGAACGATTCCCATCTACGGTCGGGTCATATAATCCGCAGGCATGCTACGTATGCCTCTACCCGCTACTATACTCTGGAGTTCTTGCATTCATATTAGAACTAGATTTTATGCCGATGGGAGGAGCAGGAGTAGGAAAGTATGGGTCACGGAAACCTCGATAATGGTCTCGAAATCTCGCGTGTCTCCATTACGTCATTCCTATTCCACGGTTGTCCGATCTCTTTCCCCAGCATCCCTGCATGGGATCGGCCCCGTTACCATGCGTGAAGAATGTTTTCGTCTCTCCCCTAAACATTTCTCCGCCCTTGCAATTCGGAATCTCCGCTGGGAATGGACCCTCCTCCGTCCACGTCCATGCAAGATTCTCGTGTGACCCCTTATCGTGTGGATTTTCATCATCGAGTGAGGGGGGAAATCGATGAATCCCGTCCGTCATATAAGTGTTGGGGAGTGATGGTGCTAGAATAGCCCACCAAGACCTTTTCCCGCATGGCACATGGGTCGAGCGGGCGGGGGCGTGTGACAGGCTGCGCATATTCCTTCGCCACGTCTTTCTCATCCGTCGTCGGTACTCATCGCCGTTCTCGATCGAGTTCGCGCTTGCAGTCGAGCGATCGCACATTATATCTGCGGGAAAAGGCATCGGGGATTGATGGAATTTTCCGGTAGAGAGGGAACGTAGCGCATGGCTAATTCTCAGCCGTGTCGGTGTTTTTGCGGTGGACTTCGTGCAGTCCGCGTGGGGTCCGGTGCCAGGTGCACCTCGTGCACATCTCGTTCCCAATGCCTTGCCCGAGAATCCACTTCGCTTTCCTCTACGATATTCACCTGCGTGCGTTTCATGAGGAGGAAAGTGCATCTCTCCGGGAAATTTTCCGAAGACCATCGAGGACGTGTTGGTGTTGACGTTTGTGATCACATGTGGACTTGCGATCGATCCTAGGCTCTCGTCAAAGTGGTCGTGTGTCGTGCTAGCAACCAGAATGTAAACTTGTTTTTATCACGTGGAACCATAATAGGCCTACTCTGCCCAATCGTCAATACTTTTCCTGACACGTTTTTTGTTTCTAGGCGACGCCTTAAGACGTCTTTCCCCGCGTATTCTTCACCAATCCAGTATCGAATATCTTTCCGCCCGTTTTTACATGCTCTTTTACATAAAAACATCCATAATATCACCCAATACGCAAATCAACCTCTAATTTCAATTATTTTATGACCATATTAGCTGTAACTAGACAACTCATCGGTTGCTATGGTTACAATTGAGTGAACAATGTCTGGGTGAATCCCATGCTTCATGGAAAGTCCCTAATGAATGAATCCGTGGGTAAAATATGCGTTAAAAAAATTCTTTTTGACAGTTTCTGGTACTTGTACCCTATTGGGCAAGGGGTGAACGAAAGATTTAAATGCCTTTTTTACATTTGATATCTAAAGTATGGTTGCCTACGAGAGCGGTTTCTGGCCTAAAATCTATGTTAGGCCAGTCTGTATTTGGAATGACTGGATCAGGAAGAATCATCACGAGCGAATCATTATTTTGTCGATATCGTACCTTCCGTACTGGCTAGGAAAGAGCATGATACCGTGCGGCAGCGGTTCGCGGTTCTGCGGCTCGGAGGCTTCGGTAATGGGCAGGTTTTTTGTCCGATCTCCTGGTTCCTTCCAGGTTCTCCGCTTCTTTCTTCTTTAACCCTCCCGGGAAGCCTCGTCCTCGTTTGCACATCACGTGAGACCTTTATCAAGTTCATCTTTGGATTTAAACAGGACGGAAGAGTTGGGCAAGTTTTTTTTTGCGAGGCTTTTTCTTCCACTTGCACGATGTGAATCTCTCGCGATAAGAATGATTGCAGGATTTTCCCGAGGCTTCTCAGAGAGTTTAACAACTTCATCCATGCAAAATTGCGTGTAAGTGGGGCTGCTAGTGAATAAAATATGGACTGAGGTGTCATCGAAATGATACCCTCCTCCCTAAGACTAGAAACGAAAAATATTGCGCATAAAAAATCGTCCTCCTCTACAGTCACACTACTTCGGGTCTCTCTCGCATTTAATCGAGCTAAAGCTGAGTCTCGAAATAAAAGGGTTGGGAGCGAAAGGAGGACTGCTAATGCCGTAGAACCTTCATTTGGGACGGGAGCCTCCGTCTGCAAAAGTTCAACAATTTCTGCCTTCTTGGAAACATGTTTCAAAATCCATTGGGAAACACGCGTTTGAGATTAGACCATTGTTTCGAGAACTACTCATGTCACGCTTGATACCCAGCTAGGGTTACGTGTGAAATCTTTATTCGAATGAAGGAAAAATATCAACCTTGACAAACGCTAGACGTTCCTCCCAAAATTTTCACAAATAGAAAAAGAAAACATTTGCACCAATGGAACTTAACGTAATAAAATTTAATTAAATTAAAATAAATAATTTAAAAATTGAATGGCCAAAGCATAGCCCACAAGTCGTTTCTTGTGGGCTATGCTTTGGCCTGGTTTCTACTCTCTCAGGCTAATATCATATGGGATGAGTTATTTGCCATTTTTGACACATCATAAACCTATTATATTTGAGCTCCATTTGCAGTGGATCGGATTTGTAAATACGAAGTTAGTTGCCTTTTTTTTTCCTTAGAAGTAGTGGGGAACATGTGCTGCAATTCAATCATGGACATAATGAATCATTTGAAATGGATTTTTCTAGAAAAGAAAGACCTCCAATCCATCACGTCTGTAATAGATACCCAGTAACGTAAAAAAAAAGAAAAAACAAGGAAAGGAGAAGGAAAGGTTCGGCCCGGGTTCATGAGGATAGAAGAAGCTCACTCCACAGCCGCCTTATCAGAAAAACGCTGACACTCCACTGATGGCAACATTGCACTGATGCAGATTGTTACATTTTCACACGTACACACAGGATCAGTGTAACGTTTCTTGCCGTGTTGAGATAGCAGCACCGTGCAACCTATGTACCGTAGAGCTATGGTATTTGGTGAGAACACGAATGAGACTGTGCGGAAGGGGAATGTAGGGTCACTTGAAACGATCACCAAGGAACGCAACGATTGCTCAATGTGACCCCCAATCCGTGTCTACGATTGCTTGTATCTGGGAGATGCCATGATAGATAGATAGCTGACCGAAGCTGTCCTGTGTCCAACACGACCGCATGATGTCGGATGGTATCTTCGTGGTCTGTTAGGATGGCAGGCACCCTACACTCAGAGAAATCGGTAAATCGAGATTAAATACTTCTCTCAATTTTCGCATTTCGATTTATTTTTCTCATCAACTGGATTTTCGATTTAGGCCTATTTTTCTCGCTTCCCGACCGTGCAGGGTCGCCTGAAGGGCGTTCGCAAAACCAAAATGCGTCTATAGCCGAGTCGACAGGGTGGTTTGAGTGGCCTTGCATCGTCTAGACACATGTTAACCTCCGTGTTCCACTTCATCGTGCTGACGAAGACCCCCCTCCCTCCCCCCATGAACCCTCGGGGCAATGCATTGACAGCCGAGGGATTCACACGCAACTGCCTGAGTGCATGGCCTCTTCGCCACTTCACCTTCCCTCCGAGGCAGAAGTGCATAATATACCTGACCTATACACGCAGAATCAAATTAATGCATTTTCGTCGAGAACAAAGTTGTCCTCCATGTGATGCGTTTTTATCGCATTCAACATTTGATGCGATAACTGCATCCAAAATTCGATGCGATAAAGACGCATCACATGGAGGACAGAATTTTTCGCGACAAAAATGCATCGAACTGAGGCACTGAATTTTCTGTGTGTATGGTACAAAATATATCTCAGGTATTCCCTAAGCCAAAAGCCTGCTGGGATGAGGCTGATAATTACGGTGACAGTATTTTATAACTTATATTCCTCTTCTGCAAGGGCGCATTCGTGTTTCCAGCGAGTACTGCAGCTCTACAGTGCATAGTTTTTCACGGTGTAACTGCCTGAACAAGCCAATATATATTTTTACTTACCCTGCATGTTCTCAATGGAAGACGCTGACGATGTCGATGTCAGGCACTTGAAATCTCAGATAAAATACCATGAACAAGCAAGTACTGGCGGTTTCCACGCGGTCCTTCTCGAGGAAGTGATGAAAAGAAACCTCTGAAGGCCAGGGCAGAGATAAAAGTTTTCTACTGCACAGGCCCCGTCCAAGGACAGCATTCCTATGCTATCAGTTCCTTTAGAGTTCGGGTAGTTCGGAGCCTCATCCCTGGCTCGCTTCACCCATGGAAATGGATTGGGATAAATGAATGTTGTGAAGTGACCTTACTGTGAAATATGGCCGCCAAGGAGACTCGTGTACCAGATCGGAGACATGAGCTGTCTGTAATAGATTTGAAGAAACGCCGGTTCCACGCGTTCTCTTTGACTTATTAGTTGCGACCGGCCACATTATTTCAAGTTTGTCGAAGTCAGTATCATCTATTACTTGCCTAAAACATTAGCGAAATTAGATCAGCGCATAGCATGCATCGATTCAGTCATTCCCAATTCAGGCTACGCTAACTTAAGTGTATGACTGAAATTTCACCCAAATTGCGTCACGCATTCTCGTTTACTCGTATTTTTTTGTAACAGAAGGAAGCTGTGCACAATCTACTGCACCTGCTTCCCTTTTCCCCTTCTTTCTTTGTGCAGAGGTAGAGATAATAGCCGCGAGAAAAGGAAGGAAGACGGCAAGAGGATGGAAGAATAAAAAGGGAAATCTTTATCTTTGCGAACCGGAAGATGGGGTGCAATATGAGCTCGGATGCAGTCACCCCGATCGACGGAGAATCCAAAGTCCCTGCTCAAACCAATGGACAAGTCTCTCCCCGCTTATCCCGTGAGTCCTGACACTGACCTTTCGAGATCGATCTCACAATCCACTTTCATCTTCCATCCTTTGAGAGATAGGTTTCAGGGTTGCGTGACATCGTATTTTGCCTCATCTGCGTCTTCAATCTATATAGCTTTCGCTCTGTTCGCGATTGCAGATCGGAATCTCTCCTTTTCTCTTCCCGTTTCCGTGGGCGGAGCATAGACAACGGGAGAGCTACGAGGAAATTTTTAGGTCACGAGGGGATACTTAAGCAGACTCATCAATGTAATATAGGATTCTATCTGCTTGCATGACAATATCCCATGTCGAAACCATGGCGATAAAGGGTTTTCATTCATTCATGATTCTCCAGTCTGAACTTACCAGGCAGCCCGCTAATCGATTCACTTTATGTAGCCTTCCATCTACCATCTGGTGCTTCTTATCGGAATAGGAAATCCCTTATCGAAACAGGAAAGAGAGGAATGATCATGAAATCGCTCTTATTCCACTCTGGTCGTTTCCCTGATTTGACCTGCTTGGGATCCCAGGAGTTTTACGAGTTCTTGCTGGAATATAATGGATGGGAGGGGGGGGGGGGGGGGGGGGGGGAAAAGGAGAGATCTGTCTAGTGTGAAGAGGAGGGGGGGGGGGGGGGGGGGGGGGGGGGGAGGGGGAGGAAAAGGGAGGATGATAATAACTTCCCTTTTTTTTCTTTGCTGTCTCGCCGCGAAAGGAAAAGCAGGTCAGTACGAGAATCGGCAAGAACGTGACTGAAGCTGTGGGGAACAAAGGAGAAGCCCTGCTCCTCACGCCATTCTCTCATTCTGTCTTTCTCTCTATTTATTCCCCCTTTTTTCTCCTTGACACCTCCATCCATCGCAATCTCTGCTTTCACACATATTGGATCGAGTTCGACTGGCTTCATCCGTCTAATCCAACTCACCGTGAAACGAAGCGACGTCTGAGATGTCCTCAGCGGGATCCGATGTTGCGATCGGTTTTCAGGACGCATCTTTTATCGCAAATTTTCAATTTGCGAATTCTTTGTCATCAAGTGTTATGGGCCGCGAAGGGTGTTGGACTTCCTCGATTCCTCGTCCCCTTCCACCGCCTCTCACACTTACAAATCTTCCCTCGTTCCCGTTTACGCTAGCACCCATCGACGTACGAATTGCAGTGGTCGAGACTCTGATGGTGATTGTCTTTCGTTCGATGGCGTGATAAAATGAAGTACCTCTTCAGCGAAGAGGTATTTCCTTTAGAGGTCAGTGGCATCTAGAAAAGAGCGAGGTTGCGTACATGCATCACCTTTTGACTGACAGAGTGGGGGGAGATTCACGCGAAGCTGTCTCATCTACTAGGCATGGCTTGGCAGAAAACGGCTTTAAACTCAGATATCTCTGCTCTGCAAGGATGACCATTTTCCGCCTAATCGCATCTCACGAGGAAACCGGTGCCATTCGATAGAGCACCTCAAGAAGTGAAAAGTGTCAATGGCCACACCGTTTTCCGAAGTTACCCTGATCCATTAGAGGCGAAACCCTCGGGCAAAATAAGTTGGTCGATTTCGACCTACTCGTATAAGGTATTTGAACCTACGAAATCGGACTCGTAGAATCGAGTAATGACTCTTTCAACAGTATAATCAACCACATTTTTGGATAGATATCACAGCCATCTTTGTATAGAAGAGGAAGCCAATAACTAAGCTAAAAAAAACATTGGTAAGTTATTGTTAAATTGAGAACATTCTGTAAATACTGTAAAATAATGTTAAAATCTAATAAATTAATGTATAAAAAAGGTAACATACGAGGTCTGATCAAAAAGTTCCAGTACTTTCTTGCTAAAAAATAAACCGCTTTAGGTAGGGGGCTAGGACTTGTGTAGGTGGGAGTGGGGGGGGGGGGAAGTAGGGGTAACCGCACGCATGTTGAAATCTCCTTTGCGCTAGGATTAACCAGTCGTGAATCACGAGTGTTGAAATCCGGTCGTCTCTGTGCTCTTCGTCGAATTTTCGATCATCCATCATGATCCTGATGCATCATGAGTTTGTCCCACAAAAGGCCCGACAATTAACCAGGCTTGCTGCAAAGATGTTTTGACCCGTCTGCGATAAAAAATTAGAAGAAAACGGCCCCAACTTTTCCAAAATGAAGCCTGGTTTTTGCATCACGACAATGTTCCAGCCCACACTGCTCTCACAATTCGAGAGTTTTAGGCTAAAAAAAAATTCCTGTGTTGCCCCACCCTCCCTATTCACCGGATGTGACTCCGTGTGACTTTTTCCTGATCACCAAGAGTAAATTTCACGTGAAAGGAAAAAGATTTGAAGACATTGCAAGCATCAAGGAAAATGCGACGAGGCAGCTTAAGAGTCTTACACTCCAGAAAGCCATGCCTAGTAGACGAGGCAGCTTAAGAGTCTTACACTCCAGGACTTCCAGCACTGCTTCCAGAAGTTGTAGGAGCGTTGGGATATGTGCATAGCATCGAGGGGGGAATACTTTGAAGGGGACAACAATTAATTTTAATGTCCTTATTAAAAATAAAGTTTACGAATAAAAGTACTGGAACTTTTTGATCAAACCTAAAAATAAAGTTTACGAATAAAATTACTGGAACTTTTTGATCAAACCTCGTACTGTATCAGTTTCGTGTATAATGCTGCATATTAATTTCCGTGTATAAATACGATTTGAAATCATATGGTGTTTTCGTCGTCGGTGCTATCCAGTACCACAAACACATCGCCCAGCGATGTGACGGGTAATCTCGGATAAGAACCTGCCATATCCGAGTTACTACAGGGCTGCAATGAGATGCGCACAGCACCCAACAGTTTTGAGACCACTTTTGCACTGATATCAGTATCCAGCAATGGCCTCGGCACCACTCTTCACCATATCAACTAAAACGTAGATATGATATTTAAGAGAGTTTTGGTGCCGAGATCTGATCCGCCTGCGCAGCAGCGCTGGTTCATCAGCAGAAATGTTATGGGATCTGAGTTGTAAAAGTCCTGTATGGTTGCATACTTTGACCTCGTGTCTCCCACGAACCATACAATGACAACTGCATTGTAAGACAACTTTGATGGCCAGTGGTTGATTTATGGGCAGTGGTCACAATGGTTTGTTAAGTGACTAAATGGCTTGTCACCATTCGATTCCTCGGATCCGATTTAGTAGGTATAGACACCTCATATGTCGAAATCGGCCCCACTATTTGGCCCGATTCTTTCACCCTCTAGCGGATCAGGGTAACCTCGGATCACGGTGCGACCATTGACACGTCTGCACTACTTGAGGTGCTCTATCGATCGGCACCGGTTTCATCGTGGGAAGCTATTAGGTAAATTCCCATATGATTTGTTCATCTTCCTTATAGGAAGGCTTAAATATTTTTCACGGACACGTCATAAACGTTAGTTCAAAAACAGGTTTGTGGAAGAAAAGAATGAGGACCGTCGGGCAGGGTGACTCGACACATGGATCGATCGTGACAAGTAGAACATAAATCTCGATTGGCTCGACCCGATCGGTACGCGAGGTACGCCAATAATAAATCCAGTTAGTTATTTTAAAACTTCTGTAGCATAGCACTCCATATGTATGTCACTCGGTCTAACGGATCCGCCTGTCCGAAATCTCAAATTCAATCGCTAAACAAACATGGCAGTAAGTTATGACCTTTTCATCTCACCCGTTTTGGGGTTAGGTGGATTCGCCGTTAAAGAACAACTCGAGAAGCCCAAGCCCCCACCAGGGATGACTGGTTACAACGGCGAGTTTTGCGCCATCTCGCACCGATCGGGTCGAGCCTAATGACATATTTATTTTACGCAGTAAGTCGGAGAAAGTTTTGTCCGATGAGAAGGATGAATCCTCGGATGCTGTGAAATGCATGGGCAAAATTTTACCGCTCGATATTCAATGGTTTGGCTGCTAGAGACTCACAGGCATACGACGAATCCAAGTTTGGTGCGTCTGGTCATGCAGCTTTCGATGCAGCTTTTTTCGCATGCGCTGTTTTTTTTAACCTTCGTCTAGCGAGCCGATTCGATAAACCTTTCTTGGGGCTTCAGCCATAACGATCGCAGAAATGGTTCACGGTTTCTGTCAGTCGACATCGGTCACTTTTTGTCTCGGTGGACGAATCGAGAAACTGCTCGTATCATCACGGAGATGATATCGTTCTCCCATTTGACGCAAGAGCGGTGCGAAATCCGTAAGGTCGCACCGTCTGCTTTCGACCGCGATGCTTTCTCTCCTTCGTTTCGGAAGCGAATGAAAGGTGAATTTGGCCTTTTACTCGTGACGCGAATATACTGGGTCGAGCCTAAGAAGAAACGGCAATAAAAGATAAAGCATTGTCGTTTGACGAAAAGCAAATCGACGACTTTTTGAGAGTGATGTTCTTGGAGTCACCTCGCATGGATTCTTGGGAAAGAAAGGCATCGTTCACGTCAAAAGTCAACTGAACATCGCCCTGGCATTCTGGTAGCGGCTGCGAAGCGCAACATTTTCTCATTCATCGAGGAATTTTCCCCGAAATGGAATCATCCTTACCTTCGTCAACTTCAAGGTTTGCAACGAAGAGAAATTGAAGCAGTTTTGAGGTCCGGTCCGCTGTGGATTTGCAACGTGCGACGATCCCGGCGATCCAGAGCGGCAGAAACCGGTTCCGTTGCAGTCGAAGTGCTTATATGGTGTATCCAAAAGCGTGATGGGACGCGAAGAAATCGAGGGAAATCCTTCCCACCCGGCGTTCACGTATCTACTTCGATACTCCCGTTCGACTTCGGGCGGAGCCAACTGGACTGGATTGCCGGCCGTTTTTGCAAAACTCTAACGTCCGCCATCCGATATTCATTTCCATCCATTTCCATCATTGTCCTTCCATCATCAGGATGATCGTTTGCATCCATCGCCTTCTCCGTTTCATCTCTTTGCCTCAGCTGTCGGTTTCTTGCGGATGGAGAGTGGGAGGGGAGGAGGGAAGGAAAGGAGGGAGGGAGGGAGGGAGGGAGGGAGATGCAGTCTGGACATTTGGATATGGCTATCGATCGGAAGCGCGAGACGCCGTAAATCCACGGTAGCAGTGAATGCTAGGTAATCTCGAGGGGGAAGGGCATCGTTCTTCCACGAGGAAATTTACCGTTTCTTCTCTCCGAAACAGAAATGCTTCATTTTCACGCATTAAAATTTTCACCCGCAGTAGAAATCTGAGCGCTACCGAAACGGGATGAGACATTCTTCTTCCTCTGGCTCCGTTCGACGAGACTTGCGGATGGCCTGAAAATGAGACTTCTTTCGAAAATCACGAACCAGAGCAAGTGCGGAAAAATGTGAAGTCCGATGCCAGAGACCAAAAGTACGACCTCTTCTGCCGTTCGCGATCGGATTCCACCTGCTTACGTGCGTCACGCACCAAATTCAAGAACGTAGTTGCTCAAATGTTGTCATTTATGTTTCTCTTCCAAACGTTTCGGAGGGTCGGAAATTCGCAAGGAGAGAAAAGTGTTACCTTACTTTTTTCCGTCGATATTTATCAATCTGTTGAAGATAAAAGTTTCACTCCTTGCGTCTTCTCGAATTGATGCAGGGAAAATTCATTCGCTCGAAATACGAATCGATTCGAATCATCCCACTCATCGGATATTGGCTTTACCCTCAGGAAACAATTCTTAGGCTAAGGGAAATATCCGTGAACGATTTCTCATTCCTCGGGAAGCGTTAATTTTCGTTTTCAAGAGGTGAACACCACCTGCTGTAATGAGTTTTATTCGCCGAAACGGACGTAAACAGGAAAGTGTCTAAATGATAGACAAGCACGGAATGTGCCATTGTTTCTGCTTTTCTTACCGCAGAACACCCTCGTTTATAATCCCTGTGCAGGCGTCAGTTCCCTTTAAGAGAGGAAAGAAAAAAAGAGAAATTTCCCCTGCCTGCACATTTCCTTTTATTCCATTCATGAAATCGATAATCCCGTAAGAGCCCCGGTTCAAGATTCTCATTCTTCTCCACCATCCCCATTCTCAAGTTCGGATTAAATGCGGAAAATTCTCGATCGAGAATGGAAATTCGGTCGGAGATATGAGGAAATGTGAGATAAGCGACTCCGAAGTAAACGGAATATTCGATACGGTCTCGTACGGGACCGATCTTGGAACTCGAAGGTATGCAAAATTTCCCCGTATGAGAAGTGGCCTTATCGAGTTTCCGATTGTATTTTCCATCCTTCTCGTGCTCGATTCCGTGCGGTGGCGGCGGCGAGATCTATAGCGTTTCGAATGCCGGTTCTCCTAGCACGTCTAATATAACGGTAACTAATAGATCCGGTGGGTCCAAGAAACAACGAACAGATTTTCCATGGGGTTTCAAGTTGCATTGCTTCCTTTAGAACCGCGACGGAGCCGAGTTTCATACGGTTCGATCCGATGCTCTTGGAGACCTGAACGTGCTCGATGCATCGTCGTGGAACTCGACCCGTAAACAGATCCTCGCGGAGATAAAACAGAAATTTGGAGAAATTCGGAGCGGTCGTGCGAGCGTGGAAGGGAGTTACGAGAGTGGCAAGTTGCACTGACGAAGACTATTATATGGCTTCTAAAGGTACACCACCTCTGCTTCCATTACCATCGACCACTCTCGCTGCACAAAATATATCATGTCTTTCACTCGATGGTTTTCCATGGTTTCCCGTAAAATGGAACCCCCCCCCCCGAGTCCTACCTCTCTGCTCGATTGCATCTGGTTCTTTTGTCTAGTGCACTCCCGTTTCTGGGCACCGCCCTCGATGCGGAAAGTGTTACTTTTTTTGTTCTGTTAATCATGGAAGATTGGAAAGACGGTGAGAATATCGCGTCCTCACGGTATGTATGCCTACTACTCCATCGGAAGGTGCGATACGAAGTAAGATGATTCGGGGAATTTGCACGGATCCACCCACCCATTTGAATGATAGCCACCGTTTTTCTTTAATCTTTTTGTAATTCCAACGAACGACTGCCTGGGAATCGCATCTCAGCCACTTTCTAAATAATTGATGGCGCTGTTGAAATCTGCATCGACCTCCCTCCCTGGTGGTTTCTTTTCGATGCGACAGTTGTTCAAAACACAAACTGTCGTGTTTCTGTGTCGCGTGGCCACGTTCACGTGCCATAAATACCCCTCGTTTTATACGCAGAGACTAACAACATCTAGTTGCTGCGGATTCTTCTGCATACTGCCGATCTCTATGGCCATCATTCTCCGTCCCAAATAAAGATTTTATTTTGTTGGATTTTCGAAGCAACATGCATGTTTTACTTCTCGTGTAGTATTCATTCATCTTCCAGTTGTTACACACGTTTTACCGCGTCATCTTCTCGAGAGATCGATCCTTTGTTTTCTGTGGCTTCCAACGTCTCTCAAATGTTTTTCTTAGGCCTCTGCAAACGTAACTGGGCCTGGACATCACATCTCCAACCGATTAACCCATCGTACGACTTACCGACTTTCGGAACTTTTCCGTAGCCGCGCGACCGAGTCGTTACCGTCGCGCAACCTTAAGAGGTTAATTACTGGTTAATTACTCCTCGATTTTCCTAACAAACGACCGTCTGAGAATAATTTGGTGGGTAAACGAAGAGTGGACAACGAGAGCTCTAATACAAATATTAAATCGGTATTCGAACGCAAGTCGAATGTAAAATCATCATCGAGACCGTCTATCCAACTCATCGGAAGAATGATGTGCAAAAGCTATGGATCGGCTCTTCCCATCAGCTTTTGCTTGCTTTCATTTGCAGAAAAGAAGCATTAAAGCCATTCGATGGGAAGGCCTAGGCACTAGGCAGTAAAGGCATCCGAAATGATTTTTTTAATTATATGGTTTCATCCATGACCGTAAAATATCACCGACAGACTTGCTCGTCACGGATCATATAGTTCTTCTCTTCTACCCAGATTAAGTCCATTCTT
Organism: Darwinula stevensoni; assembly: GCA_905338385.1. NCBI lineage: Eukaryota > Metazoa > Arthropoda > Ostracoda > Podocopida > Darwinulidae > Darwinula > Darwinula stevensoni. The sequence continues at coordinate 24,534 of CAJPEV010001650.1, forward strand.
TGACATCTGAGGAGGGAAAATCTCCTTTGTCTGAGTTTTCCTCAAGGGCTTCGTCATTGTTCACGTGCCTGGAGGCGTCTGAACTTCTACAACGTCCGTTTTATCGATATTTTCATTCTGGTTTTCTTCCTATCAGAAGTGTCGCTCTTTTCATATTTTTGGTTGAATTTATTGAAAAATTAAGCATATGAGTTAGGAAAGAAATAATAACTTTCTGCAAATTTCATAGACGAGAGCAAAATGTTCATGCCATTCGTACCTTCAAGGACAAATGATTTCTCCTCGAATCCAGTTTTTTCTCCGTTCTATAGTTGTGGTTCGTGTCACTAGATTGTCGTCGAAGCTTTTAACTATAAATTAGGAAAGGACTCGATGAACGTGTTCCATTTTGTATAATGAGGAAGGGATAGCCCTGCTCCTGTCCTATTGATCAGCTGAAACAGGTTGTGAAGGCATCTAGATGCTGCTGTGGATTCGTGTCTCCTCATGGTGTAATCCCCATGGTTCCTTTTGCACGCCTCCATCCCTACTTCAGATGAACACAAGTTATGCTGCCGTGGATCATGGGATCTAAAATTGAAAATGTTTTATTAAAAAAGTCTCAAAGGCTGGACGCCATTCATTGGTTGCTGATGTTTCAGACAATTTGCTCGGCTCAGGTAGAAGGCCTTTCCACGTAATGTTGAGGCATTTAAAATTAGCTGCCTGGATCTTCTGACATCCTCGATTGGCTGCCTAACGTGAAAAGACAATGACAATCGAAAGGAACGGTTTATGGTGTTGAATTTCTGCTACGAGTACATAGGGAGACTGGAAAAGAGTGAAAATTTTCATCTTCGATCTTTCCATGGTTGCACAGAGCGCACAGTCTGTCACAGTAATCTAGATCTTCATATCTACCTTGTTTTTCTCTCGATTCGAACATCCCTCCGCGAAAATGACTTAGGATAAAGGTATCGTTCGGTGACAATATATCCAAATATTTTTCCTTGTCTAGAGCGGTTTTAAAAATGTAGGAACGGAATCTATGAAGGGAGTACGGCTCCTCGCGCCTGACGTGCTTGCGAAGACGAGCTCAAAATTAACTAGGACTGACCTGCCTGAAAACTTTTCAGAATGAAGTTTGACCGGACCTCGATGCCTCCTGTAATTCAGAAATTCGATTTCCTGGTTCGAACCGTCTGTGATCAAATGAGGGCTTCATATTCAAATATATTTCTCTTCGTCTTTACAGTAAGTGATGACGAAACAAGCATTCATCCACATCTGCGAACACATGCACGCATCGGTTGGCATCGCAGTCAATTTATTTAACCCTTATCCGATTTCATTCTCGTGGGGAATTTTCTCGTGGCATAACCACGATGAAATTGCCTGGTATTCTTTGTTCATGCTTTTCTCTGAAAATGTTTTTGCATTTATGCAAAATAGAGGGAGTAAATAATGTTTTCCTATAAAGTTTAGGCGTGTCGCTCGATAAGCAAAGGGTACTGAAACTTTTTGCTGGGTTCATGTTTGAGTGCATTGTGGCGATCGACTTTTCTCTTCTAGAGCTGGGTTTCTAAAGTGGGAGGGGCAGGTCTTTTGTGCCTGTGCGCGTGGGGGGATCTCTGTCCTTTGATATCACATGAAAGGGAAAACGACAAGGAGGCAGGCTGGACTGGATAAATAGGAAATGTGAATAAATAAAAATATAACTTACGCCGTCAATAGATACGTTCCCAGCCCCCGCTTCAATTTACTTCATCTTATTTGAGGCGCTGGATAGAATCATTCTGAAAAAAATGAACCCAAAAATCTATAAAAGCCATTCTGTATTAAGATATTTAGATATGGCATCCAATCATTCTTACTTCTCACTTGATGCAACCCTTCTGTTAGGACAGTGATTTCTTGGTTGGGTCACTCATTCATCACGATTCATTCCCATCCCGTCCGCGTCGGACTAGCAACGCTCTGAACAAGTTTCATTTAAATTTTTGTAAACCATTTACTCGTATTTGATGTGGCACCGGGTGACCCTCTGAGTTCCCGACTTTACACGACTACGGATGAAATTCGATGCGAGATGTCTTTAGGAAATTTACTCGCTATCACATATGTAAGTCATTTTACGAAATTTCAAATTAGGTTGGCCTATCTGGAGCCTGTGAACAGCTATTTTGCACGATGTCGAATGAGTCGGCGTCTAGTTGCTCTGTTGAACTTTTGTAGAAACCTGTCCCATCGTGTTGGGAGGAACCGAGGAATCCAGGGTTTGCACACAGGCACGCTCCGTTTTTTTTGGCATCGTGTGGATAAAAGGCTGTAATCGCGGATTCTGAACGGCACAATTCCACTGAATTGTTCGCGTTATCACCTATTCGTGTTGGATGTCATGTCGGGTCGGTTTCCTTTCGTTATCTTCCATGGTGTTACCTCAGCAGGCTTGCGAATATGACATCTTTCATGGTTATCCGATATTCAGCGTGATCCGCCTCGAATTTTCAATGGATTAGAAAGAAGGTGGCATAAAGAGCAGAAGTGACTTTCTCTAGTCTAAATGTGACGATCATGACGCTTTCTGTTCACGCCTTACCCCGCATGAAATGTAACTGATTCCTATGTGAACTTGAATATCTAACTCATCATTTCATCACCAGTTATGATGGATAATCCGATATTTGCAGTCGTGAAACAAGCTTATCTATCCACAAGCTATCACGCTCAATGCTTTCAAGAAGACCAATGCTGAGATAACGCCAGTCACGAGAAAGGCCTACCTCTACGAATCGTGATACGAAACGCTATTCGGTATCGTTTCGGCATTTTATTTTTTCATGAAAGTCTCTGCACGACGACGAGGAGCAGTGGATGATGGCCATTTTTGGGAGAGCCAATCACGTGAAGGAACTCCTTGCGTGAAGCACTGCTAAAAGCTTCCCCCCCCCCAAGTTCCTTCGTCTTCCACGCGACGTACCTTCTCTGTTTTGTAAAACATACAGTTGAAACTTGAAAACATCGAGTTGTACTTTCCAGCAATGCGTTTGTCAAGAACGAAGCCCATTCAATATTCCATCCAGGAGATTTAACACAATAAGGCTTATGCAATGTGCTGTTGGGCCTTTTGTGCGAATTGCACTTGAAAAACAAACGAAATGTGGTTCATGACAGGTCTTGGCAAAAGTTATACTAATGGTCATTATTTTACAAGGTTGATCATGTATACAGTATATAATGTGACGGATTCAGGACTTGTAGTCGTACGTTTTTGTCGTCAGGACAGAGAATAAGAAGTTGTATGACCTTTTCCCCCAAATTCTTTAACATTCCCTGAATCAAAATACGTTTGAAATGGCTATCCATAAGACACAGAGAAGGAAAAAAAAACTGTGAAAGAGGAAGGAAAGATATGCAAATAAAAAAAGAGTTCTTGAAAATGGGAGTTTATTTGTGCCTGTGAAAAGATTGTGCATTTTTATTTTTTTTTTAAATAACGAAGAAACCCCAGGTCCTGACAAGAGCCTTAAGTGTCCCGGCCTGGAAGTGTGAAGTGATCATGTCACCTGGCATTGATGTCGGATTTCTCTATGGGAAACCGTACATGGTTTAAGCAGGCTACCTCACGTTCGAAAGCTAGCCCCCACTAAGAACGGAGTGGCTATTCTTCTCTAATGTACTTCCACCCTGACAAGGAAAGGAAAGCAAAAGGCATTTGGGGTGTGCAGGGAGTGCGGGCAGGAAGGGAGAGGGAAATGGAAATTAGTTGTACCGCTCATGCGCGGGGATAGCAACAAGAATGCTTGGATCGACTTTTCCCAGTCTCTCTCCCTCCTCCTCCAGGGAATCTCTTCTCTCCCTCGCATACCGTTCAGTGTTCGTGTCTCTGTGCGCGCGTCTGTGTCGCTTTTTTGTGTTGCCATCTCATCTGGCTTGCAGTCAGTATTCAGGTACGAACTGATAGAAATTAGGGAGAAAAGGAATAAATGAAAAGGGGAAGGGGAAATGGCCGTGCCGTGACATCGTGCATGATAGATGAGGATTGAGCAAAAGGAGGGATTCATTCACGATTAATCGTTCTCTTCTATTGAGCTCTTGATTCTTCCCCCCTTTCCCAATTATCCACTCTGGAATTACCATTTGCATAGGGATAGGAGGCAATGAAGTTTATGACAGAAAACGTTTCCACCCTGGGCTGGGATTGGGAAGAATGTTACAACTTTGGAGAAAGGGAAGATGGATATACCCCGAGAAATGAAAATTTTCTCCTTTCTATATACAGGAGACGATTCTACAGCACACACACTGGATATGATTCATATAATCCTCCCTCCTCCCCCCTTCTTATCTGATGAGGCCCTTCCCTCACTGTGTTTCCTACTTCCTTAGCCCTTATCCCCTGTTGACTCATTCTGACAGGAAAAGGAAAGAAAGGTCCAAGCATCTCAAGGAGGGTCGCAGGCCATGGAGGAATTCTCGGGAATGAGACGTAATTGCGACAAGGCTCCACTCCTAATCTAGGACCATTAGTCATTCCCGTCTATTCCATTCCTTATTTTCTCCTCCAGGCTTTGCTGTCAACAGTACCTCAGAAAGAACAGAGAACCATCCATCGGGAGTTTTTTTTTTAGATGCAACGATATTGAATTTTTGCTGATATTCGATATAATTATATTCCAAAGTTGAAAATAAGCTATACCGATACCGGTATCAATTTGCGCACGTTCAAGTCTTAAGAATTTATTGCTATGAAGCCATTCATAAACATTATTTGTGTCATGGGAACCTCGCTTATACAGTTTTAGATTAAGGGAAACAGTGGCGTGCCCAAGGGGAGTTATGGGGTCATAACCCCTCCCCTTCCAGTATTTCCAACGTTCGTTATGTAAACCCCTCGTGCACAAATGGGCAGGTTGATGTTGAAATGCGGGAAATTGTACGTGTTGTATCATCCCTTTTGCGCGTACAGAAACGAATCTTACGTCCCATATGTCTTGCACCCACGAACCTCCCCTAACGCCTCGTGTACACTGCATTCTCTCTCCTTCGTCCCTGTTTCATCGATCGATGGAACCATTCGTTACTGCGTGTAACACTTGAAAACCTTCCGAGAATTCGTAACAGCTGCAGTGACTGTCTGAATTCAATATTTTTTCTCCCCTTTCCTAGCACAGGACACTGTTACATGCATGCCCTCGTAGGTCAACCTTGCCAAAGCAAATTTCGGTGACTAGGCCTACTCATGAAGGCCTACTGCCTGCGAGTAAGGTTTCCACGCAGCGGTTTCCTAGTGTTCCACGCCCTCCCTATCGTTTTAAGAAGGGTGTCCTGATCCCTACGTTCACTTTTCGGTAGTCCCGTCATGTCTCCTCCCGCTCGAGAGAGAAGCTTACATCGTGAGCATGGGCCTACATGCCTAACGTTAGGTCTAATTCATCCAGGAGGGAGTTAGCATGACGAACGTGCGAAACAGCGGAGGGAGGGAGGGGGATTGGCGAAGAACTTCGTCTGGCTACGAACCAGAGACCATTACCCTTCGTACATACACCGGAATCAGCATGAATCCCTTATAAGCATACTCATGCTTATAAGGAATGGGGCTTCGCAGCAATCCCCATGCCCCAATCAAAAGGGAAAATATAATAAATTACGTATAATATCTTCTTGTTTGATATATAAAAAAAATGCCTTCATGCATGTTCGACCATCCTTTGACGAATATACTTGAATATCCGTCACTCGCTTTGCATGCTTCACATTTGGGATGATTCAGGTTTCCTTCAAATATCGATTATCGGCAGGCAAAACTCGTATTTGACTGATATATATTAGTGACACTCAATATCGGCCGATACTGATATCCAATCAAATATTCTCGTTTCTCCAGCTTTTTTTTCTGTTGAGTCTGTTACTTCTAACTCCTCATTTACGCAGGAGAGGCATTGAAATTCTCTTGTTATGGAATAACATGAAAATAGCGTGACTGCTTCCCCAAAGCCTCCAGTGTTTGCTTCTCACTCCAGACTCTTCCCCCCCCCCCCAAGTTCCCAAAATGACTTTGAAAAGGAGGAGCACGTTCGTCATGCTAACTCCCTCCTGGATGAATTAGACATAACGTTAGGCATGTAGGCCCATGCTCACGATGTAAGCTTCTCTCTCGAGCGGGAGGAGACATGACGGGACTACCGAAAATGACTTTGAAAAGGGAAGCTGACCGAGATCCATCTCCCCCCTTATTAACTGGATTCACCCCCGTTGATCCATGACCATGGCTGTATTCTGCGGGCTTATCTGTTGCTACTGCCTGTGTTGAATGGCCTATGTACACACTGGCCTAAAAATGACAGAATACCCTCCGTTTCTGTGGCCTGGTCTATTTCCTCGCCATGTAACTTAAGTTGGGTCTCATGCTGACCCAGTTTAATTCCACGTGATCGAGGAGGTGGATATAAACAGGTTTTGCACTGCACCTCGTGGAATCGATGCCACGTCGTATTGCTGCCGCCACCCAAGCCGTAGACGCAACTCATTAGGTCTATTCTGTGATATTTTGGTCAGTGTATCTTTGCAGTGTATCTATCTGTATCTTTGGTGCATAGAGTTGATCTTCCTTCATTTTCTGAACAGATTTGAATATGAGCGACCCGAAAGTGTCGGAGGCCGCAACGAAGATCCAGGCTACATATCGTGGCCACGCGGTGCGGAAAGAGCGCCATGCACATGATGAAGACCCAGGTCAGCATCAACAGCCTTTCTAATTAATAATTTCATTCTCCTCCCGATTTGAAGCATCTAAACTGTACCCCGTACTCCTTCTTCATCATCCTGTCTATCCACATCCATGTATGCTGTTGAGTACGTGTTTACATGTTGTACTGTACTTGGTTCCTTTGTGGTAGTGCGTTGATCTTTTTACGATGGCGTACAAAGATCAACAAATGGCTCTCTCCACTTTTCCTACTCTCTCCACTCGAAAGTCTCCACTTTCGAGTTAGTTCTCCCAAGCTTGGCTTCTCCTGTGTCTCACTCCTTGTTTTCTCGTTGCTTTCTGATTTATGAGTAGAGATTGGCTATTATTTTTGTCGGCTGTGTCTTACTTCTTCCCACTTCTCCTTGCTCATCTTGTAGAGTATGTGGCACTACCTTGAACCATGTCATTCTCCCGATTGATGGTACTGTCTCCCGCATGTCATGAAGTTTATTTTATTTCTATCCTTTCTCGGAATGAGAATAAAGAATCGCTCTTGTGCGTACTTTCTATCATAATCCTGAGAAGCACATGAGGAGACTGTATTGTAACCTCTGCATGACGTAGTCTTTGCCCCTCAATGGAGGATAATAACAAGTTCGTGTGTTGTGCAGAATGTGAATCAGCGTCTTAACTGGACATCTTTCTGAACCTTAATCTTCACCTGCATCCGATGATCCGATCCAAGGTCTTCCTGAATCCCCTTATTACCTCATTAATTGACCAAAAATGAAGTTATACTGGTGAAATTGTGTTTGTGTTACGTAATTTTGGAAAATTCTGCAGCTAGAAGTGTGATACAACTTGTTAAGATGTATTCGTTTGGACTGGATTCTCTCTCTCTCTCTCTCTTTTTCTCTCGCATTCTCTCTAGCAATTACGTGGTGCGGATCAAAAAAGTTGTTTAATCTGACTGGGAAGTGTCTCTCTTGGAATACCAAATATCTGAGTAGTATACAGTATCCTTCTACGTTGAAACTTTGTGACACAAATTCTGAAAAGAAGAGGATAATACAGTCTGGTTTTGTCGGGTGAAGAGTGGACGGTATTATATCCTTGTTTCTGATTGAAGAAAGACTTTCCTTCGGTCTCCTCTCGGGACGGCTCAGAAGTTTCATTAAGTGCAACTGTAGGAGAGGATCACGTATGGGAGCTTCTTGTCATCCAGTAGGCGCAACGGGAGATCATGGTCGAAGGGATGACTCACATCATTTGGCACATGAGATTCCTGATACAGTATGAGGAAAGGCCTATACTTGCTCTTTTCTCTCTCCTCATCCTATTCCGCGATGACGGGCACTTTCACATTTTCGGAAAGCAATATAATGCTTTCCAATGGTGTGCAACTTGGCCTCATCGATGCTTGGGATTAGGAGAGGAAAGGACTACCAGTTTGGAAATGCCTCTGGATACAGCAGGTTCTTGATCCAAAGAAATAATAGAATCGCCATAATGCAAAAGTACGGAATTGATCTTCACATATGACGCATCAATAGCTTAACCTTAGGCCTTTGCAAGCATTATGCGTTACAACACGTAATACTTTTAAACTTATTGCCGAATGAAAACTATGGAATCGGTTGCGCTGGAACCGCATTATATAAGCCGAAGTGCTGTTTACGTGCGAGGTGCAATAAAAAAGTAATGTTACTTGTTCATTATTCATTGTTCATGTTCTTGAAAGTGAAAGTAAATATGACGTTGTGCCTGCTTGTGTCTTGAAGTACGATCATTGGCTGATGGTTCTCTCAGAGTTCGTAACGCTGGCTTGAATTTCCTTTCTTTATTTTACAGAAATCTAAAATTTTCATTCTCGGAATACTGTTTCAATATGAAAGGTTTTTCAAGTTAAAATGAGAGAGTGGTCATTCACGTTCGAATAAACTACGAAAGAGGGCAGAGGTGATTTGTGGAGAGCTGCAAAAAGTTTGTGGAGGAATAGCTCTTCGAAATTGACAAGTTTGTAGGTGAATGAATGATTTCAAATGTGGGAAAGATGAGCACCAGCAGCACGATAGTTTGGACAGGCATACCCAGACCGACTGGGTATTTAAATGCAAATTAGAGAAAATTCAGCCGCCTACCCGTGAAGCCGGGCGGATGTCACGAGACTCATACGGCTGCATAGCTTTTTTAGATTTTAAATCCAAAAGATTTAAGCCATTCAAGATACATGCGCGAAACGAACATGAAAGTGTGGTTGAAAATCTATTTTCCCCTTCCTTTTTGCTTCTAAATTTATTTCTTATTCAGTTCCTAGATGCCGGCACAATCACTATGCATGTGATGGTGACAACATCGTCTAATGAGGTGAGGGCAATGTACGTCAGGTTGTTTTCAGGACAATTCTTGTCTACAGTGAAAGAAACCAGTGTTTCATAGGATCAACGATGAATAACCGTCCTTTGAAACAATAATGGATCGATGGTACGATACGTTCTTCATTTATAGTACTATCTCCTATCTTGTTACAACGGGTGACCCTTTATGGTGCCATCTGCCAAAACTCAAAAAAGGCTACTTTCATTGCTAATTGGAGAAAAGCTCATGAAAACCATCTCCAAGAAAGGGCCAGCCCAAAGAATGAATTTGAATAGAAGAGAAGCCTTGACGGATGAGGCCTCGATGAGATGCAAGCAGAGTACTCGGGAGTGGAACCTTTCCACTACCAGAGCAAGCTCAAGTCGATTTTCAATATCCAACTTCTGAATAATTACTCATGGCCTTGCCTCAGCACAACGAATTTGAACTAAATTTCGAACGTTTCCCATATATAGTATAGTCATTGTTCAAGGGAAATCCTATATGAAATTGGCAACATTGCCTCTGCCAATAAAAAAAAATGTTCAAGACGTTCAAAAATCCCATTGCATAGGGATGAAAGATTGGTTAATCTTTGCTTGGAAAACTTTTGATATGAAGGAAGAATTGAAGGGAATTCAAGATCAAGAGAGTGAGAATCTAATTTAAAGTGAAACATGATAATCCCTATGAAGAACTCTTCGCACAGTGTATAGTGATTTCCAAGTACAGGTATATTATTTGCAATGTGAGTGCATTGCTTCAAAGAAAATGGGGGAGGGGCAGAGATTGCTGGGCGAACGGGAGAGCCAAATGAGAATTTCGTTGCCATAGCAATGACGATCACGTATTCGCCCACCCCCTAACGGTCCTGAAGGGAGTGTTGTTCCCAAAGTCCAAAGAGGGGAGGGGAGGGTGGAGGATGGAACTCCTGCCCCCCCTCCTCATCCTGCTGCGTACCCCCCCCCCNGCCGCCCCCCCCCCCCCCCCCCCCCCGGGCTTATTCCATGGTTAGGCCTGTTCCCAGCAAAAGTGAAGTACTTGACCGATGGAGATGGCTCGTGTCCTCGTCCATAGGACATCATCAGTGAGCTGGTGGGATTCACGCCTTAAGCCTCAATAATATGGACCGGTTAATGCCCACTTCCCACTTCTCCGACAAGCATGGACTTGGATGGAGAATGCCTGCGCCTCCTGCGTTCTATCTCTTCCCTTCCCCCCGCCCTCTCTTTTGATCCGTCCTTGTGTTCCGGCGCTGGGTATCATGATTGGGCAATGTCCAATTTCCAAGGGAAATCTTCCTCTATGGTCTTTCTCGTCGCATATCAGGAAGCTATGGATCGAGAGGCAATCCGATTGAACGAATCGAACTTGATAGGAGCAACGCTGTATACGGCAAGAGAAATCTCCGATACAGGATAAAACTCGCATATCGGGCTCGATATGGCGTCAACCAAGAAAGGACATTAACGGACGATCGATGGATCCCATATAGCTACATATCCGAAGTGTAATTTCGATAAAAGCCCTTGATGGAAGAGAAAGAACAGAATATAATTGAGACTCGCAAAAAGGCATCTCTTTTCGAGGAGAAAACAAAATAGCAATATGGAAAAAGAGAATTCATCTTCTTTCGTACTCAAATCAGTCAACGCGGAGAAGGATCTAATCTCACAGATGAGAATGAACTTGCAATCATCTTTGTTTCCTCTTCCCTGATGGAGTGAAAGAGAAAGTGGAACGCTTTCAATTTCCCATCTTGAAACAGGAAAACCACGGATGCTTGTCGCATTTTCTTTACCGAATTAGTTCTGACAGCTCCTAGGAATCAAGAGCATTATCATAACTCCTCTTGTGCAAATGGCAACTTAAGCCAATTAATCTTCTAGCTTCACGGCAATCTCTTTAGACACTCGAATCGTGCTCTGGGGGACGGGCCCCGGGTGCACTACCATTATAGCATTCAGTTCTCAGAAAGCTCGAAGTGAACATTTTCTCCGTTAACAAGTTTGGCGACAAGTAGGGAAATACGGTTGGTACCAAATGATTCGCCACGATATCATTATTTCAATTAACTATTTTCTAGGCAATGCTTCATGGATTGGAAAGATTTCAGGTAATATAAGGCTCGATTCGAAATGATGTGGCCGAATAGGGATGACGCAAGCATGGGGGAGAAGAGAGTCGAGAAGAGGCATACGTGTTGCTCATGCTTCACTCTCCCTTGGTCATGGGTGTATCAAATTTCAGAGCGGCTTCCCTTTACTTCATCTGATGTTTTTGAGGGGCTCTTCATCTTCATCTTCTTTGTGAAGAGCTTCATGACAGCACTCAAAATCATTCACTCTTTCAATAGACACGTCCCTGATCTACCGGGAAAACATGTTCTGCTATTGAAAGCTATTTCTTCTGGAGATGGACTGAAATCTGTATGATGGTTATTACTCTACAGCATGTCCTGCGACGTTTGAAATTTCGCCGAGAGCAGTCTATCCATACTTTGGTTCCACGAAATATTTATATCAATGAAAAGCTCTTTGGTATGAGACAGAAGCAGAAATTTATATTAACATTTTGGAATCTGCGCGAAAAAAAACTCCAACAGAAAACGCCTAGTGTTACATGTAAGGGATAGGGAAAAAAGCATAGAAACTGACATTTTCACCGATGTCATTCGCTCTTTTCCTATGTATAGCTGTAACGTATAACGGAGTCAATGAATGAATCTATATATTTCGAGGCGGCTTTGTTAATGTCAGGCTGGTTTTTAACTCAAATTGAAAATCGAAACTCAAGTCAAAACAATTGCATGATGAGTTTTGATAATGGGTGCAACTGAAGAGTTTGACTTCTGAACCGGAGCAATCTATGGGAATTATTTCGACCGATGGATGTGTATGGGGAGATTGAAATTATACGTTATCAAGTGCACCTCCTTTGATAACGAAAGTTCAGATGATTTCCCCGGTAAATATTTCCCCCGGAACTATACTGAGCTTGTGTGAACTTGACTGGCTGAACATGAGAATAGGCTGCCGTTTATTTTATTTGTTCGATGGCTCAAGGTATTTGCATAAACCTATTTGGTATTCGAAACACATTAGCACGAACAATGAGAAAATGTAAAAATGTCATTGACAGGTGTAACTGAAATCTTAAGAAATATTTTCTCTCCCAAAAAAAGTCGTCTTGTACGTTCTTTATTAGCCCTTAATAGACTAATAGAGGTCACGACTCACGTTCGCACGAGCCCACGTAATTAAACCTCGCGTCTCTTAATCTCTCTCCCAACGTCTGTGAAAACCTTAATATTTCCTCTTTACACAAGAAAAATAAAAATTTCATGGGAAGAACAGTAATGACTGATTTGGAAACAGGTTTTCTTAAACGAGTTTGCTGCATCAGGGAGAATTTCAGATGAAAAGTTATGAAGAAAACTTTAGATGAGGCTTGATATTGTGCTCCCTTCCTTGTGTGTGCGTTGTGGAGCTGAATAGTCCTCGCGAGCTGAGGAGGTTTCTCGGTAATGTCAATCCTAGTTATAAAGTCGGAGATATTCCGAACAATTTCATTTAGGACCTGTCATGGATGAAGATCTGTTTGAGAAAAAGTTATAAATATGGGAAAGATGGCAATGAACATTCGTGCCGCGGAATCAACCGAATAACTGGTGATGAAATATTCACAATTTTTTCTCTCTTGTGAGAATCTCGTTCCATCCGATTTCGTGCAGACCAAATGTTACTGTAAGATGGAGAGGATCGTGTTGAGGACACTGCCTCGAGGAACACAAAAGTGGATTGCTGAGTGCTCAGGTATGACTATCAATAACGACGCATTCCTTACGGTCGGACAGAAAACTATGAGACGGTAAGAGGGACCATGTGTTTTATAGCCATCAAGTTAGTGTAAGATCCCTCTATACCACACTCTGTTATAAGCTTTCACGATGTCAAAAGACATGAGGAAAACCTCACCCAAGGAAAAAAAGGCTTCGAACCATTCAATAGGAAGTGACTAGATATCCGAAGGTTGACCTGTATGGCGAAAGCCATACATCGTACATTGAAGGTTGTTTCTTCTAGTTGTACCTTCGAACGGGTTCTTCTTCTTCATTTTTATACGAATATGCAAAAAATAAGGGGAGGGGGGGCCTGCTCCCACGAAAAACTTCCATGGAAGAATACTCGCTAGTGTGAATCAGTCCCAAGAATCGCTCTCCAGGGATTGCGCAGAGTGATTGTCATGGAAGAAGACAGATCTTAGATTTAACATCTTGTTTCTAATTTAATTTCAATTTTTTAGTACGCAGGGTTTTTTAATGCTTAGCTTTTTGCGATTTAAAAAAAATTACATAACTTTTCCCTAGATAGGACATACTTCAGCTTGTCCTTGAGAAACCCTAACGATTTTGGGCGGTAAGAGTAAATTGCCCTTCAGCGATGAAGATGTACCTGGATTTCTTGGTGAGCTATGTAGATGTTTATATCAAATGGAAGCCCTGTGTATGTACTATGTATGTACTATGTATGTACAACCATTTTCATTCAGAAAAACTTTTCGTACTGTCATAATGAAGCTTTTTGCTAATTTGAAAGTACTGATAAATTCATAAATTGACCCGAAAGAGCTCTACAAACGATACATACTCTATCGGAAAAACCGAGTGTTATGCTTGGTGTAGCGGTGCGGCCAACCCTCGGGGATACCCCTCTTCCGATGAAGCTTGTGACGAAAGGTTCACTTCACTGAAGGAAAATAGGTGTTTTTTGGAGGTTTGAGATGATGGGCTTTCCAAAAACACTTCTCCCCTTTGTGTACAACTAAAAACCGGAATGACTTGGCTCTTGTTAAACACAAAAAACCCACAAAAATGGCTCGTTGTGGTCTCATTGACTCAGAGACTGGGTGTTGAAGAAACATGTCTCACCCCCCCCCCCCCCTTCCCCCATGCGGCTAGACTTTTAGAAAAGAGTGGAGCAAGAAATGGCTCATGAGGTTTAATAAAAGTAAGTGTAAAGTTCTCCACGTCGGTCGAAACAACGGTAGGTCTCTCGACACGTTCGACGATGTTAAATTGGGTGAGGCAAACGGAGAGAGAGATTTAGGAGTCTCTATCGACGAAGACCTCAAGTTTTCCTCGCACGCGCAAGCGACGATGGCCAAATGCAACAGGATTCTAGGTTACATTTGTCGTTTGGTTGCAAGTAGGACTTCGCGCGTTATTCTTCCGTTGTATTCGGCGCTGATAAGACCCCAGTTGGAATATTGCATCCAGTTTTGGAGGCCTACAAATAAGGGCGATTTGTTGGCGCTCGAGGGAGTACAGAGGAGGGCCACAAGAATGATTAAGGAGGTCACGGGACTATCATAGACTATCATACGAGAAGCGTTTAGAAGTGTTGGGACTGTACTCGCTCGAACGAAGGTTAAGGAGGGGCGATCTCATCCAGGCTTTCAAGATAATTAAAGGAATAGACAATGTCGAGTGTGGTAGGTTTTTCCAGGTCGAGACAGGAATTCTTTACTTGCAGAGTGGTGATCGCGTGGAATGCGTTAGATGACGAAGTAGTGGCTGCCCCTTCTGTGACTATCTTTAAGAAGAAACTGGATGCTTTCATGGACAGGCAAAAAGGTGGGGGGCAATGTTGACGTTAGGTACTAGAGAGTAAGCAACTAGGATAGTCAAAAACAAAAACAAAAACAAAACAAAACAAAAATACAAAAATATTTAGCTTTAAGAGGGTTAGGCCTACCCTAAAATTAAGGAACGCTCGACCTCGACACGTGATATCGAAATGGGTGAAATCGCCTCTTGATATCACTATCGTGAAGAGTGAGCGATTTCCTTTAAAGGGAGCGAAACTGGAGTTAGCGATTTTACTCCCTTAAAACGAGGAAGTAATGTCGCTCACCTCTCTCTTTCCTGAGAATAATCACTGATTTTTTCTACTAATTTGAAAAATACTCTCCCTCATTCGTTTCACGCTCTTACAAAAGTTATGGATTCTGCTAGGATTTGAGAGTAATTATCGATTGTACTCTCTCATTTTTCGGAAGTAAAATCGCCAACTCCAGTTTTGCTCCCTTTCAGGGAAATCGCTCTCTATTTTCTAAGAGTGTAGGCGCGTCTCTCTCCTCTCATCGACCCAGAATATTTCATACAATTCTGAGGGGGTCGGCGACAGCCTTCTTTTCATTTGAGCTAGAATGACCTACTTTTCCGAGAGTAACTATCTCACTAGTAAGTATAGTCTCCTTTGTAAACTCACTCTTTGCCGCAAAAATCCACCGCCAAGATACCGCTATTAAGCTCTATTTTGCTATCATTGTCTCGTACGTAAGAGGACTTATGGGATGGTTTTCATGTGATTAAAAATCCATTATGCCATTATGCAATAACACAAGAGACAGGTACTTATGGGAAAGTTGTCGCACTTGATCTCTTCATGGTGAACAAAAGTATACAAGAATTTTCCTGCTTGCAGGACTCGCTACAATTCGAGTGACGCACTTTTTTTTTTAGACTTCCCATGTAGAATTTAAAAAGAGTTTCAGTGAACTGCTGTTCATGAAAATGTTCAGCTTTGGTAAAACTCAGCGATTGGTATCCTCTCACCCATGAAGGTTTAAAGTGCTGCGGTACCTCCCTGTATCCCATGTCGGCCTTGTCGGCGTTAGGCATGACCACACTGGTACCTTTCACCTGCCATGGGATGCTGGAAAGAGCCAGGTCAAGGGACCTTTAGTGTTCACCTTTGAATTTGCTGCTGAATTGAAAAGCGAATTAAATTTGCGGTGCTGAAGAAAAAGAGACCTCGTTTAAAACTGTTAGGAGAGACGTTGCATGTAGACGGTTCCCTAGCGACTGCGGCTCGTATTGCTATGGAAATAATTCACGACTTGCGTATGAGGTTCTGCTCCATCCGCCTTATTGACGAATGGAGCAGAAATTTACCCGATTAGGCTTTTGGCTCTTTCCAGCGCTAAAGCACTCCGGTCACCATTTTCAACCGACAGATTTTACAGGCAGAAGTTACTCCCAGGCCACCCAGAGGTTTCCAGGGGCTCGGGACAAAACTAAGCCTAGGACCCCTTGATAGCGGGGTTCGGGGCAGATTGCCCCCCCCCCCCTCTGGGCGGCCCTGGTTACCCGTTATTGTCGTTAAAAACTACCATAAGATTTCTCTCTTAGTTATTTAAAGTAATGGCTTCACAGATTTGAAAAATAAGTGCAAATGCAGGGGATTATATGGAAAGGACATGTGGACTAGATATACTGTACCTGTATATCTAGAGATATACATAGCGTTACGGAGGGAAAGTGGGAGACGGACGATGGAAGGCATGAGAGGACGAAAGAAGCCAAGGAACGGCCGGGAATTGAACCCGGGCCTCCTGATTCCCGGTCAGGTGTGCTACCACTACACCACCGAACCCCGGACATCCAGTCGACCCTCTCGATGCCATCCTCATCCGTCACAATAGTGATATAGATATAGATGTATATCTAGTCCACATGTCCTTTCCGCGTCTGGTTTGCAATTTCCTGTAACTATTCCCAGTGCTTAAATAGCAACCCTATTATTATAGAATGAATCCTGCCCCTCCCCCTCCTTCCCTCACACCATACTGTACTTATAAACATGAGAAACTTGTGACTCGCGTTGTCAATTACCTTAGCTTATCGAGGGAAATTGCTCCTACCTTGGAACACTGGTATATGCCTATCCTATCAAAACTTGCGTCTGCCTTCTAACGGGGGAAAAAGATAAAAGTTCAGTCTTGTTCCGTAGCTTCATTGGATCCTATGGAGCAAGGGAGCTGAAGGTTAGACCTATCGACCAAACGAAGAGGGAGCCCTTGTCCCTGCGGACTACGTTCGTCATTCTAGGTACGGTATACAGGGATGCTATGTGATGCAGCCAAGCGAAAGCCACGGCTCTTCGATAGAGAAAGACGACCCGCCCTTGCATCGAGGGGTCGATAAAATACGCTCAACGTCGCTAAGGCAAAGGACGACCGCACCAAATCTAGGAGGGCCTGCCTGATGCGATTTACTTTTTGGCCTGTACAAAGGATCGTTGTTCGCTCTCCGTACCGAGATGAAGGCAGTTGAGTTCATAGAAATCCCATCGGGGATCAGCCCAGTGCTCCGAGATTCACGATAAGGCCCTTCCCTTCTCTTCAGTTATATCCTCTTTTTTTTCAAATCGATCATCCTGAAACTTTTTTTTCCATCCTCTCCACTGCATGCACATCGATCTTCTTCGCTTTCTGTCTAATTTGACGTTTCCATATGATTTTAAGTCTCTGGGACGACACCGTTATGAGACGTACCATGACAACCGGCCATCGTAAATGGACAGCGGCCTTAATTGCACGGCATCCGAGGGTCGACCCACACTTACGGACGCCCTTTCATGGCCCCATATGTCGTCGCTGAGTGCTACGAGGGAAATGACAAAAATAAAAGCCCCAACAGTGGGAAGGATATAGAGTGACCTAATGTTCCTTGGTAAAGACTATTGGCTGGGAGAGAAAAAGATAGACAGAGCAGAGGAAGGGCCATGAAGAATGTATGAGAGAGAGGGAATGCAACAGTGTGCGATTAGGAGCTTCTTCGGCTTGGCCTTGGCAATCGGCCTGGAGAATAATAGTTTTGCAGGACGGGAACGGTGTCCCCAGGATCCACCTCCATTTTTTTCCCTTTCTTCCCCATTCCTTCCTTCGCTTCCTTCGACGGATCACCAGATATGCTCAAGTATCTGGGGAACTTTCCATCTCTCTCGTTATCTTCACTCCTCAAACTCCTACCCGTTCACGTTCGCAGAAGGAGATCATTGCAAGCCCGTTCAGAAGAGTCGTTGCCGCATCCGTGTAGAGAGCTGAGCTGGCAGGTCTCGAGTTCATTATTTTTGGAGGTTTGATTCATAAGGGATTCCTTCAAGGACCTGTTGCACCCATTTAGGAATCCTTCCATGTGCATACCCTGGTAACGGTTCCCTTTCACTTCGTACTTGAACCGGTCTCTCTTGGATTTCCTCTTCTCGTCTTCTTTCATCCTCAATAACGCGTCTATGCTCTCGGTCTTTGCCATGCCTTTCCTATCCGACTTCAATCTCCATCCGAGCGCCTTCACGTCCTATCAACTGCAGCAGCCTCGCTCTCGCTCTATCTCTCGTGCTAATAGCAGAAAGAGAAAGAGATGAAACCCACAGTGAACTTCCTCTCGTGGGAGACGTAAAGGGGAAAAGAATGAACTTGCATCCGAGCTGGTTAACTCCATACATCATCCCTATCCACTTCTCGGTTTACCAGTTAAAAGTTGGAATCCATTTTATTCCCTCTCGTGGGTTCTTATTCTCACTCACGTGAGGACATTTCATGAACGTTAAGAACTGCTTATTTCCTCCGACCTTTAATCATTCTACTACACATAAGAAGTGACGTAAGATGTGACATAAGACCGTCTGATCGAAAAAGCTCGTCTCACTTTGATGGTTCTGAGCTCTTGGCAAATCGACTAGGACATGAAACAGAGAAACGAGATGGATTCACCTCCTCAGCTTGTCTTAGGTTGCCGTTCACAGTTCTGACCGAGTTAGGAAAAAATATAATTCCATAAGCTAGGCTTATCCTTTTTTTGTTGGGATACTTTATCACGAATTGGGTCTCGTATGTAAAGTTTGCAATGGCGATAGGGCATCCCGCTCGATCGTTCGACTCAAGGTCGCTACATCTACTGCGAAAGTCAATAAGGGCCGAGAATGAGTGGGAGGAGAAAAAGATGAAGGGAGAGCTGGGGAAATAGAATCCCCCTTCAGACGCAGAAGGGCTACCATCAACCCAGCTCCCCTCCCTTGCAATCTTCTATCATCTCCTTGCCCCGTCCCGTGATCTTGTCCCTTCTACTTCTGGGAAATGGAAAGAAAGAAAGGAGAAGCAACTTGGAAGTGGAAGTGAAGAATTTCTGAGCAAAGGGGCAAGGCAAACCTAATTTCCTCTCCTCGTCATCAGGCTTCCTAAAATGAGGCTGCACTTTCGGTCCCTTCAACCTGTGCATAAATTTCACTTTTTTCTATATTTTAGAGTTGGTGGATGCAGCAGTAAAGATTCAGGCAGGATTTCGGGGTCATCTGGTGAGGAAGGACGCCGAAAAAGCTCGACGTGAAAAAGAAATTGAAGTGAAACTCAAGGATCTCTCGTGCAATCCTCCGAGGAAAACAGTGAGTTTCCACTTTTATGTGAACTTTCTAAACTTTAAGGAAGAGGCTCTCATAAGGTCCTAAACGTGTCCGAACGTGATAAAACTCGACATCTTGATTATGCAAGCATCCGGTGTTAAGGAAGTGTCCACTGTTTTTCAGCGAAAAAATTAACTGCCTCATTTCCTCAATTCGCCACCACTGCCACGTGGCAAAAGTACTTTAACGCCTTGAAGTCCACTTGAGGGAGAAGCTCACTGTGTATCTTTTACTTGTGGGAAATGACTTTTTCTTTGCCGAATTGCGTACAGCAAAACATGAGATTTACCGGCTGCGAGATCCATGCCGAGGTAGTTCACTATGTTCATCGTATGGGGATTTTGCGTTTTTTCCCCCATTTTTGCCTTTGAATGAGGAGGATTTCCTGGGTTTTGTTTGGTGTTTTTTTTTTTGCTGGCTGTTATGAAACATCCAAAGGAAACTGTTACTCGTTCTTCTATGTGAAAACAAGGGCCGCCTTTCTGACAGCCTGGAAAGTCTAATTAGCTTCATCGGAGAAAGGAGGGGGCGGATAGGAACCCTCTGGCCCCCTTTACTCGGTCCCATCTCCCATCACCATCATAATCTCACCGCTATAAGATGCTCCCTTCGATATTCTCTCCCCTCCCTTCAATCGTCTTTGTCAATATACAGGGTGGCGAGAGAAGGGAAAACCACCACATACTTTCTCCATTCTTCACAGATAGAAGGTGTTCCCCTCATCGATGGTATTTCATATCATTCCATCTTGCTTTCAAATTTCAAAATTATAGCCGCCCTCTTTCTATGACAGCGTACGTAATTATGTCATCCACTTGTCAGTTTACTGATATATTCAATCTTAACACGTTGGTGACAATGCGTCCTGATGCCAGGATGCAGATTTTTTTTCAATGAATACCCTCTGGAACTGTTGAGAACGTTCCAGAAGATTAGGACCATGCGTCCTGATGGCAGGACGCATTTTTTGACAAAAAAAATGCATGTGGTCCCACGCGGCGGACAAGCAAAAATAGGCTGGTCGTCAACGTGTTAATAGATTTGTCACTCGCCTCGCGACTTAGTGTTGGAGAAGCAAGGAAGTTGATGGATCGACTACTGTTGCATTGTAATTGATTGCGAATGCGTTTAAACTCCACGAATGAAACTCGATTGCGATTGGAATTAAGGATTAAAACCCCCCAAAAACTTATATTACGATTATGATTTTTTTTATTATAAAAAGCATATTAAAATTGCGATTGCGATTACATGACAACATTAAGACTACAATTGTGTGTAGGATTATCTGAAGTAGAAGTTTTTCATATTATGAACAAGACGAAGTTAAAAATCATCAAAGGGTACGGTACAATAACGCAACATCGCCCCCTCCGTTACGGGGGTTGTGGATAGGACATGACCTATACGTATACCAAGTAGCCAATTTTCGCTTGTCTGACCTGCCTGTTTTCTTACAAGTCCTCCCAGATGAAACTCTTCAAAGATGAGAGCGTGACAAGCAGAATAAATATCTAAATATGGAGCATACTTCCCAATTTTAATCTGCTTGTTTTGGTCAATCGTGAGTTTTCGCCTTTTTTTTTAGCGGTAACATGCGTTATTACAGTCGCCGAATTAATTTTTTTGTAATTATGATTACCTGGGACAAAAACGTTCTGCTTGCGATTATGAAAGTGATTAAATTGGCTTTTAAGTCCTAATTATGATGATCAATTATTTGAGAGAGTATAATCGATTAAATCCGATTAAAACTACGTTTGCGATCGACCCATCCCTGGCAAGGAGTCTCCGGGGAGGGGCACATCCCTTGCGCGGCCCGAGGTTTCATTGATCCCAGGGAGTCTCCTTTCAAAGGGGAATTGAGACATAAGGTGGAGGAGGAAAAAGAGGAAATTTGATGCAACAGAGGGTGATGTAGTTAGTTTCTGCTCTGAATCGCTTATGGGAGTGTGCCTGTGATGGTTGTGTGCTGAGGGCCCAGTTGAAGATTATCCCCGCTGGACCACAATCGCCACCCTAATTCCCCATATTCCAGTGCAGTGATAGGAATGGCACGAAGAGGTGCGACTGAATATCCCCGGGTACGATGGTATAGTGGTAATACACCTGACGGACAATCATCCCATCCGACCCCACCCTCTCTAATGGCCACTGACATTATACCAGGCCTCGCATGCTTATAGAGATCTCACACACGGAAGCCGTACGTCGAGATAAAATGAAACTCCGTCTAGGGAACGACCTGACCAATTCTCACCTTGTGGCATGGTTTTGATCCGTCACGAACGGCATCGCTATCATTAATCTCCATGCTTACTTGAGACCTAAATTTTTCCCCCTCCTCTACAGGTCCTCACCCATCCGACCCCTCCCTCTCTAATGGCCACTGACATTACACCAGGCCTCGCATGCTTATAGAGATCCCACACACGGAAGCCGTACGTCGAGATAAAATGAAACTCCGTCTAGGGAACGACCTGACCAATTCTCACCTTGTGGCATGGTTTTGATCCGTCACGAACGGCATAGCTATCATTAATTTCCGTGCTTACTCAAGACCTAAATTTTTCCTCCTCCTCTACTAGTCCTCACCCATTCGCCCTTTCAACCGTAACCTAAACTTACGTTCACTTCGTTACGACCTTCCGGTGGGTCGAGGAATAAAAGCTAAATGTAAGATCTGGCTAGGGTTGCCACCTTTAAAATTAACAAAATATGGACATATGGACTGTGGACATGTGGAAATATGGGCAAATATTAGAAGTATACTTGCTTATGTGACTTTCCCATGCATACTTTAAATACCTACAGCCACCCTTAGCCAAAGTACCTATTGAATCTATAAGAATGTGGCCTACTACTCTGACTTGCAGAAAAGAGTGGTTTTAGCTGCTATTAAGCTTTATTGACTCAAAAAATCTTAACAAGTGTTAAGTATGGATGAAGCAGTGCTCATATTAAGACAAGTTTGCTGTATGTACATTGAATCTGAAATGTGAACTGTCCATGCTAATTATGAACGGGTGGCAGCCCTAGATCTGGCGTCAACGCAGAAAGTTTCTCTCTCTCGTCCAATGCAGGAGGCCTGGGTAAATAAAGAGATAGGGTTGCTGAAGCGCATCATGAGCGTAGCCCCTTAACACGTTCGGTGCGTCGACACCAGAAAGCCGGAACGTGTTAAGGGACTAGTTTACCTACCCCCATTAAGTATATGTTCCTCCAGTGAGATTCAAGGTAAGGATATCCAATAGAGGCATTTCTGTCCATTTTGATATCCGCAGAAGAGGTCTAGCGCGCTTCACACTCCCTTGCCATTTACGATAGGACTACTCTTCCCAAGATAAATGCATTTTGGTGGGTACCTGTGAATCCACTGCCTAGCTACTACCTTGCTCCGCTGTTTTCTTGTCTATTTATTTACTTATTTTCCCATGGAAGCCTCTGACCTCATCATAAAGCTATGCTCAGACGGGACAGGGACGACATTTTCCCCTTACGCGTTCCATGCACTCACTACCCGACAAATAAAAGAAACACTTCGTAAGTAGGAGTCTCGAGTTTGCGCAACTTGAACGAATTTTCCTTCTTTTGCTGTTTCTTGTGGCTACCATTTGTACACTCCCTGCTCCCCCATGCGCCCACTGCCACGCACTCAGATGTTCACTCGAGTGAAGCATGTAGCCCATATGCGCTCAGTTGCTGTTATCCCCAGTTCTCTATTTGTGCATGCCAAAAATAACGAGGATATGAAATCGAACACCAACAACACATGGCTTTATCAAGACTATGTGCACGCCAGGAAGGAAAAGCCGCAATATCGTTCGTCATCGGTGGCGTGTGCAGGATTTACGGAAGGCGGGAGGGGTTGGCAATATGGCAAGTGAATGACGAAGTGGCCAGGCAAGGTCGGCGCTGGCTCTACGTGCGACTGTTGTGGGGGGTGGCTAGGCAGGCGGTTGGGCGAAGAGAGAAGAACCAAGGAGAAATGTTGGGCGAGAATTTCGGTACCATAGAAAACGTTGCACGCATTGCCGTCCCTCCGAGATCCATCGCCCTAGGCGGTCGCCTATTCGCCTACCTCGTTAGGCCGGCCCGAAAGGGGGAGGGGGGGACTCGAGCCCCCTGTGCTCCCCTTGCATACGCCACTGTTCGTCATAAGTAATTGCTTGCATAATGCCATAAAAGGAAACTTTTCTCGTCGATGGAAGATCGCTTTCGCAAAATCGAGCCGGGAGATAGAGTTTCCTCAGCTCTTCTGGATGGAAGCATTAAGGGTGCATTTTTGTTTTCTCACACTCCGAGGTCCCCTTTGACTCCAACTCAGCGTTGGTGAACAATCAAAGCCTATAACCACTCACCACCATAGGTCACGTTCGCCGTTTCGAGACGGTTCACTTCCATACTAGTGGTGGAATTCATGTTCACCGATTTTTTTTTCACGGCATTTCGCTTCGTTTACGAAGTGTTTTAGGTGAGCTGAATTAGAATCGTGGGGATAAGAACTCGTAAAAGGGTTTTACGGAATCCTTGATTATCTATTTAAACCATCGGGAAAAATCGAAATATTTCGGCATCTGGAAAGCCTCTGAGCAATCAGGAAATTCCGGCTGTTTCTTTCAAATTGAAAAGCTTCTTCAGGTTCCACGTTTTTGAAGCCCTTAATGATCTTACATTTTTAAATGAGATCCCTTTCATTAATCTTCTATCCTGTGACTCCTTCAACTCGTGGAAATCCCTCTCGTATGAAATTCCTCAACCATCCCATATAAAGATGTTAGCCCCCCACTGAATCTTCTGCAGTGCCATTAAGTCTCCTTTATTTTCAAGCCTCCAAATTCGACGGAAAACGCCTAAGTGGAACCTACCCACACCTTGTGCGAAGGAAGAATAATCCAGGAGCTCGTACTGCTAATCGAGAGTTATATGAAGCCCAATATATTATTACAATTCAGCTGCCATTGACTGTGTATGCTCAGATAATTGAAGTCCCTTGTAGCTAATAACCATAAAATCCCTCTTCTTATTTGCCTCCCCAAGGCTTTCCTCGCCGAACGAGACATGGACTTTTTCTACTTGGCTTATTTTTGGCTTTAATCGCAGTACAACGAAGGTATAACTGAAAAAAAGGACTCAACCCGTTCAAATGATGACTATCGCTCTTGGTGGCGTTATGACAGAGACAAAAAACTCATCACGAATGGGGAGCAGGTTCACATGATCGGTCTGGTCGTGTCCGGTCGGTGGGTAAGTTCAATGACGTCATGAAATTCCAGTGATATTACCTTCCACCATCTTCGTCTCTCTCAGGCTCAGGCGAAGCAAGCGTAAGACAGGAGGCACTACGCCGTAGCGCAGGCGTAGTTGGGATTTTCGTTTGGCTACGAGAGTCCTAGCCACGCATTTCTTTTCGAGGACCGGCACCTGATCTATAATTGGAGTGCTACCCCGATTCCGAGTTCATGAAAGACATCTGAATCCCTTTTGGATTCCGACGGTCACAGCAGTAAAGGAATGAGACCCTAGGAAGCATAGGCACCGAACCCAGGGGGCAAAGGGGCAGGTGCTCCCCCAACTATGTTATTGAGGGGGCAACGTCCCCCCAAGAATGACAAAAATTTCAACAAAAATATGGCACATGGAAAATTGGAAACAAAATGCTGCTTCACGAAAGAAATGAAAAATATGATTTTCCTTTCTGTTAGAACTCCAACTGGAGGAGATCCCTGTGTCACCCTGTAAGGGTATGGGGTGGACGGGCCATGCCCAGCAAACTTCCCCCGTGTATACGTCGGATGTCTTGTGTTACCTGGGATATAACATCGATTGTAGGGCCTGGTCGCAGGTGTATTTTTTTTATGAGCTGCATATGGGCACACTTCCATGACGTGCACTTCCGCATATGGGATTAGCAAATATTTTCCTAACTTCAATGATTTCCCGAACGGACCAGGCCTGCGCGAACGCTGTGTTGAGAGAACCTGCACGGACCAGTGCGCTTGGGCTAAGCTTTGTATTCGTCAACGAGATTCTAAAGACGATCATTCGTCGAGGTGAGAAAGAGGGATATCTATATGAATAATCATGGTAACTCTTATAGAGCATATCTTGGTTATTCGTTCACGAAAAACCAAATTAAAGCCATGGCCAGCTGTCCCCGAGCTTTTTGAAATGAGGACCCCAAGGATACTTTGGTCAACCTGGAGTGGGCCGCAATGGAAAATCCAATATTTCTGCAAAGTTTAATATGCAAAAATCGATTATTTGTACGCGGTAGTTGGCCGCATGGAAACAGAAACCGGACCACACTTTGAATACCGTTGGTCATGGCAGTTTGTCTCGCACAGTCGAAGCCTTCAATGATGCCACACTTTCGCTGCCTAGTATTGTCTGCCGTCGTGCATCGCGCACGCCAATTTACGAAGAGCAGATATTGTTCTGGAACAAGAAATATCACCTCATTCGTGTTTTTTACGTCAGCACAGAATCAGCATATCTGATGATCTGACAAAAGATGGAATATGTAATTTAGTTCCTTTCGGGAGAGCAAAAATTCACTTAAACTTTGTAACGATGAATGATAATCGAAGAATATTAGCCTGTGCGTCGGGGAGCTAAGACTCTCGACTCTCAGTTGCAAAGTCAAGTAATCTTCAGTTATCATTCTTCAGTATGAAAAGGGCATGTCCTTGTTCCCTGAAAAATTAATATATCGCATATTTTCTCCTGTCAGATCATCAATGGTGTAGTTACAAACGCTTCTGTACTAATTAACAGAACCATCTGCAAGTCGGCGAAATACAACTGTTTTGACAAAGGCAACATTTATTAATACATCTTACAATACCGACAGGTATGCGGACCTGCTTGAAAAACTTGCGATACCTTAGCTTCAGTGTCAGGTGATTTTATCATCACCTGCCTGAATACCGATCTGAGAACAATGCATCATGAAATTACACTTCCAGTGTCTTGTTTTCGGGCACATACATCATGGAATACAGGTAATTATCAGGTGTTTTGTTAATTATACCTCCTTTTACATATGCGCAGCTACAGCATCTTAGGTCCTGCCAAATTTTGAGAGGAAAAATGGCTTTCTATCAACGAGAAACGTACTCGAACGGGAAGAAAACTAGGGATTCTATCTTCTATAGGATTTATTATAACTTTTCAAGAAGCACTTAACAAGCCTGTAAAAAATAGAAATGAACAAAAATAAAAACCATACTCTTCGCGGAACTCGAACCGGAGTCTTCTGCATTAAGGGCAGGGGCTTTTTCTGATTCAGTTACGTGGCGCTAGTTCCTTTGCCTTACAGGATTCCATCGATTTCCTGCATGATGTAGAGGGGTCTTTCCCACTACTCTTTACTAGAATACGAACCCAGGTCTCTCTTGAAATATACAGCACTCTACACCAGTCAGCCAGCCCCCTGGAGATTATCAGCCTGTAGTGGGGATTGATATTGTAGAACTCTGGCTGAAAAATTCTCTAGCTGGAATTCAAGGGAGAGTTTCCTGAATGATGACCTTCACCGTTCGGCCAAAAAATGGTGCCATCTAGCCAGGGCCGCCCAGAGGGGGGGGGGGGCAATTAGGGCAATCTGCCCCAGGCCCCACTTATCAAGGGGTCCCAAGGGGGGCCTCCAAAGGACCTCAAGGGGGCTTCCAAGGGGTCTCCGGTTTAGTTTTGCCCCGGGCCCCTGGAAACCTCTGGGCGGCCCTGCATCTAGCGCCTCTTAGAGAAACTGAAGATTCTATGGTACACCGTGTAACAGAGCCTTAAGGATCTAGCACTGCTGCCGTCTTGAATTTTAGCAACGATGGCGCCACATATCGTACGACTTGCAGAGCTACGTAGCGACACTAGCGGTGGAGTTGCCTTTGGGAGAAGTATAGCCACATGTTACATGAATTCCTAATTTTATGGGATTGTGCGGATGGAAATATTGAAGCAATGAATGCAAAGTGATATCGGTTTGTTTTCAGGAGGAGGAGGAGGAAGTGGACATCGATCTGGACGATCCGGCTGTCGGGGCTGCAGCCGCCAAGATTCAAGCATCCTTCAGGGAGCACATGATGAAAAAAAAAAGCCCTCGAGAATGAATTCTTGACATTTCACAATATCGACATGCCATCAGTTTTTGACAGTATTTCCCCAACGGAATAGGAAAGACTGTGATGAACGGTTGGAAGACACGATTTCTGTCTTCCCTCCTTCACGATCTCGAACATGCACGTCTTTTCTGCACCTGATAACCATTCGGGCTCACCTCTTCGTTTCACTTTGACTTTTTCTCCTCCCCTTCAATATACCACGATCGACAGTTATGCGATAGGCTTGTCTGTGAGAGTGCCCTCCCCCATTCGAAGTTCCAATAACGCATGTATGTTGTTTGCATCCGGTAAAAAAAAATAAATAAAGTTTTTTATTAAGTCCCCTGAACTGAATTCGGAAGTCCCTCACGTGTGACGAACTCATTCCTATATGCTGCAAAGTATCTGCTCTTCACTGCCAACCATGTCAAACTCTATATATTCCTACAGGGTGTTTCAGTCAATCAATCACCATTTCAGAATAATATAACTTTTAATGTATACAAGCTACAGCGGCGACTCACATGCCACTTAATAAAGCAGACTTCAAAGTTTTTTTTTCACGTGAAATTCAGCGCAAGGTATGCTCAATATGATAACCATGCACATTCTTGACAGCACGGAGGCGTAGAGCATGTTGTTCATCACGTTACTCAGCAGCTCATCGTCAATTTCATGAACGCAGTCCGTTATTGCATGCTTCAGTTCAGGGACCGACCGGGTAGCTCTCTTGAACACTTATTCCTTTAGGTATCCCTAAATGAGAAAGTGACAGATTGATGTCGGGGCCAGTTCGGGGCCGCGACAAACCACAGTTGAACATGTGTGGATAGCAGGTTGAGATGATGCGTTCGCGAAATTTAATGTGTTAATGGGTTGTACACCATGTTGATACGTGAATCGTGTCAAGTTAGGATTGCGAACTGAACAGAAAAAAACTTTGAAGTCTGCTCTATCTCATGGTAGGAGAGTCGTCGTGATGGCTTTCATATTTCAAGAGTTATATTATTTTAAAATGGTGGCTAATTGACTGAAACACCCTGTATCTTCAAAATAAAAATTAATCTCTTTCGTGCATAATTCAAATCTCAGGAGGGGTTGAAATGTGTTGCCTTTTCGAAAGGAATAGGTGGGTGCTCGTAAGGAGGGGAGAGGGAGGGTTGACCCCAAAATATAATATAAATTAAAAGTGCTGATTAATAAAAACGCTTCTGGCAGAAAATAAACCATTGCATATCTAGCCTCTATACCGGGTGAGACAAAAAACGCGCTGCTCTTTGAAATTTTGTGGCACCTCTGAAACAGCAGCTAGAACTAAAAAATTTATTTCATGCACACCTCTACGCATCCTTTGAGCATTCGAAAATTGTTGGCTTGTTACCTCCAGCTGTTTTGGCACAATAGTGATTTTATTGGGTTGGAAAGAAAGTCTTGCAACACTCTGCGCAAATTTTTCAAAATTTTATAACTTTATTGAAATGCAGTTTCATTCTACTATGTAATGACCATTGTTGTCTATGACATGTTCCCAGCGCACGGGTAACTGCTCGATGCCCTTTGCCCAGAACTCTGGCGATTGCGAAGCGAAGAAACGGCCGACATCATTTTCGAGCTGTGCTCGATCGTCGAAGGCCTTGTCCCGCAGGTGATTCTTGAGGGCCCGGAACAAGTGATAGTCGGAAGGGGCCGAGTCCGGAGAATACGCTGGATGGGGTAAAACTTCCCAGCCCAGTTCCGAAATCGTCTGGCGAGTCATCTTCGCAACATGTGGACGAGCGTTGTCATGCAGAAGGAGAACTTTGTCGCGTTTGGGACGCTCTTTTTGAATGACGCCAGCCAACTTCTGAAGTCGAGCAGCGTAGACGACGGCAGTCACGGTGGTACCGGTTGGCAGGAGCTCATAGTACAACATTCCTTCTGAATCCCACCGACAGCAGAGAAGAACCTTCTTCTCGTGGAACCCTGGTTTCGGTTCGTGTGGCGGCAATTCTCCTCGTGGAAGCCACTGACTCTTGCGAGTATGGTTGACGTCGAGGACCCAGCTCTCATCTCCAGTAACGATTTCCTTCAGAAGGTCCTTTCTGTGCAGACGAAGGAGCAGTGATTCGCAGACACTGACACGGCTTGCTTTGTCAGAGTCGCTGAGCTGATGAGGGACCCATGTTGAGTAAACCTTCCGATAGCCGAGGTCGTTCAGATGGTTGCCGATGGCCTATGGGTGACTCCAAGTGTAGTCGCCGATTCGCGAGTGGTGGCGTTCGGCTTCGCGTTGAGGGCGTTCTGCAGGGCTTCGTCATCGACTGTAGATGGGCATCCTGAGCGTGGTCGATCTCCGAAGGTCGTGTCGCCAGATTCCAAGCGTTTCAACCATCGAGACACCGTAGAATAGTGGACGACGTTGCCCTTGAATGCAGCGCAGATGTTGTCCGCGGCGGCTCTCGCAGAGTGTCCTTGGAGGAACTCGTAGTAGACGATGGGGCGAAGAGTTGATTGTTCGATCGGAGCCATGGCTGCCAACTAATGGCAGAAGCCGCCTTATATACCCCGAGGGCAGAAGCTTCGAGAACATTCCAGCATATACAAATGCAAAGCCCCGCCCATCATTCCTTCGAAAATTTTATAAATAGTTTTAGAAAGTGTTGCAAGACTTTCTTTCCAACCCAATACAAAAGCAACTGGACTTTTATTTTTGCACTCGCAACTGGACGCTAACAGGAGGACCTGTCCCACCCACACGGAATGACATTTATTCTCTGGATTTTTTTCCTCTGCACTTCAAAACTCGTTTAGCAGATCTCTGACTCGTCCTTACGTCTGGCAATTTGCTTGTAATAATTTTGCATTCCAGGGTTATCATCTTGAGATACAATACCACGAATGCAGTTTCCTTCGGTTCCGGCTAATTTTAGTCTTCCGCTGCTTTGCTTCCTCTCAGATAAACCGGTTCCTCGCAGCTTGTGATTCAATCTCTTAACAATAGACCTATATTTCTTTAATCTTTTACCTTAAAATTCGTGCAAAGTTCTACTCACCCCATTTTTTCGCTAAGAGCAGCATTTTCTTGGGTACGTTTCCTCGCGCAAAAATAAAAATTCGCACCTGTGCTAAAACGGCTGGAGAAAAACGAACCAGAATTTTACGACGCTTCAAGGATACATAGAAGTCGTTGCAGAAAAAAAATTTGCTTGCAATCTTCTATCTCATGAACTCCAATGAATCTCAGAGAGCGGTGCGTTTTTTTTTTCTCACCCGGTATATTGAACGACAAGTTCAATGCTCCACAGGTGCTGTGAGGTGTCGAGTAGTAGTCTTTGTGTCGAAAATGCCCCCCTTTCAAAGAGAAATTCTGGATTGTCCATGGTCGTTTCCTGTCTGTGTTATGCAAGAGGGGCATAACCGCTAAACACCTCAAATATAAGCTTTTCCCTTCAGTGAACTTCTTTCATATTGTTGCACATTGTGCTATAAAGACATAAGCGTCCGAAGCACAGCTCCAACGCCATGGCTATTTAAGAAGGGCATGTGTGTCCTTTATAACAGCTAAAGGACTGTTAGAGGCGGTTACCTCAAAGACGCTAATGCCCTTCTTGCATAACACAGGCGATATGTTGCACCATCTGGCACCACAACATTTTTTTAATGAAAAAACCTTTCGAGACCCGCTTCACCGACGTGCAACTTAGTAGCAGGTGATGCTCGGGAGCAACTGACACTTTTTACTTCTTCCCAACCCCCATTTTAATATCTTGGAGATCCTTGGGTTGCAATAGCAATGATAACTGGGATAAGCAAAACTTTGTAAAACAGTATGTGGTTGGAGAGAACTAAAGGAGTTCTTTTTTACAATATAATTAATTACATGTAGCTAAGAAGTAAATAGTTGTCATTAGTTAACATACCGTACTCAGCAATTTAAAAAATGTTCTTCAGGTACAAAGAGCGACAAAAATTATTGTGATAAATACATTTTCTCATAAATAAAAATATTAATGATTTGATTGGGCAAATAGCAAATTTCTATATTAGAAGCATTAAGCCCCTAGGCGTGCGATTGTTGTGCGGAGAACGTTTTGCATTCAGCAGGAATTGTCTTTCGTTTTCCTGATCCCTACTGATAAATACTTTTCGTTTCTGAGAAAGCAGCCTCTCTGCCCGCAACTTCTGAGGTTTTTTGGGGGCTCATGGAATGAAGTTCATTTTTTAATTATGCTGGTAAAGACACATGATTATTGAATTACGTACAATTAATTATGCCAATATAGAGCTCGTTAGCTTTATCCAACCACTTAGTGCTTTCTTAGCTTTTTCTCATCTCACTTTTCGTTCTTTCCTGTTGCAACCCAGGAGGCCACAAAATATTATATACTGCATCTATAGAATACTACAGTAGAACAGAAACAACTCTCAACTTGGTTTATGCGGTTGCTGCGGCCCATGAATATGGTCACAATTAGCATCAGGGGTAACGACGAAAGAGTTTCGAGAGTAAGGGAATAAATGGCTGAACAGTTCTCTCAAGAAAAACAGTCTACAAATTTATTGACTGTTTCCGAGATCGATGAGAGAGCCCTGCGCTCTTAGAAAATTCCGAGCGTTTGGGGAGTAAAAAGTGAGCACACCGTGAGCTTTTCGAATTTACTCTCTTATTACTCACCAGATGCTCCCTCATCGATCGTATTGAAGTGAACACCTTGAAGTTCTTCGCCAGGCCACTAGATGGAGGTAAGGGTCTCGCTTTTCGCACAGTACACAAAAGTTCCCTTCCCTCTTTCCCTGGAATCGTCACTCGCAGGATTGTTTAGTACCTTGACATATGTCTCGCCTAGTCTCATTATAGGAATAAATCAACACGGACACTTCATCATTTGTTATCCACATATTCAAGAAATATTCATTGAGTCCAGGCCAAAAACAAGCTCATATTCCTATTGAGAACCCTTTTGGAAAACGTAATATTGGATCCTCAGCTAGAGTCCTTTCCCAGGCTATAGCTTGTCTAGCCGTGCTTTTTTTCGGCCTAGGCTCTTTCCTTACCCCAACTGCCGGGGCCTGTTGTCCCGGCAGCCTTCAAATCGTCTTTCTAAAGGCGTCATCCTTCACCTCATATACATACTCATCATTATCCAATCGAAAGTGTCTGTCAGTTTTTATCGACCGAGCTTTCGACGATCCATCTCATTATCATCTGTCCCTCTTCTTTCACATCACTTCCTCCTTCATNTGGTGTTGGGAGGATCTCACCATGGTGGGCGGGAGTCATGTGGCGGTCCACCACTGACAGCGGGGCCCACCATATCATTAGCTCCTTTTATTATTAAAAAAAAAACGTAATATTTGATTTGAAACATACAGAGAGTGTCCATGAACTTCATTCAGTCACACCTCAATTAAATGAGGTAATAAAGAACTGATATCTCGGACACTCTACGGAACATATAAGAGGTCATCCACCCTCTGACATGTGCTGTGTTCGGTACAGGCAGAGGTGGGTCAAAACCTGTACGAGAACGAAACGACATACAGTATATGAGAACTTTTATATTTGCATGACATCCCTATCACTTTCTAATGGGAGCCTTTTTACTCACGGAGGAGGAGAGCAATTTTACTCCTTGGTGATGGAGTAAATTCGCTCCTTTCCCAGAGTGAAAGGGGGTGAAACTGGAGTTAGCTATTTTACTCTCTTTTTTGGGAAAAATCGCTCCCCTTTTTCTAAGAGTGTGGAGAGAGCTGTGCCTATGACTACCGCTCGGGCAGGACCAGTTCCGCTACGATCCCCGTTAATTTTCAACGTGTGGACCACCTCGTCCAGCTGGACAAATATATTCATGAAAGATTTCAATATTTGATGGTCGAGAGAGCTCGATATCTTGCTCCAACTCATCCCGGATCATTAGACGATCCTGCTGGACGAGGTCTCCCTGACGTTCGTGAACTGAAATGGTGATCATCGTCAAGGCTCTCTTTTCCCTCTGAAACATGAACCTGCTTGCAGACCGTATCATTTTCGAGAGAATTGTCTCCATAGGCAGTCTTCAGTCGCTCAACAATACTTGATGACATCTCACCCCCTTTCACCAAAAACGCCACATCTGCCTTTTTCCAAAACCGCAAGTTTTTCATCGCATGAATAGTCGCCTACCTTTCAAGGAATTCCTGAAAGAGAATTGACAAAGATAAGGGGATTATGTAAATTGCATGTCTGAGATATACTGTATATATATGTATATCTATGAATTTAAATTTGTTGAAAGTCACCAGCGGAGGGTCACATTCTCTGTAAAGAATCCACGAACTCTTTTTTTTTTATCCCTCCCCCCTCGTAATTCAAGTGAATCAGAGCCATCTAAACAAATTTATTAAAATTTCTGCATCACTGAGCATCAACGGGCGCCGTCACATGAGAACTTCGAAAAGAATATCCATTAGGCACAACAACTTTGTGTTAGCATCGATGAAAGGTTGAAATGTTGAGACATCCTCGTTTAAATAGGTTCTACCAATCGGCGCAAGATGGTACCTAAGCGCCGATTTAGCGATTCTCACCCTGGTGCCATTGGAATGAGTCCCCTGTATTTTTCACTGAGTACCCGATCCTTTCCCACGTACAACTTAAGGGAAGGGTTTCGGAATTCCTTGATAAGGAATTAGGAGGTAACCCAGCAGAAGGAGACTCCAAGTACTACTGACCAAGGGGTCCGAGGAGACATGCTGTAATTTCCTAAGTCTCTACATGGCGTCTTGTACCTCTATCGAGAGGGGTACACTCTTAGAAAAAGGGGAGCGATTTTTCTCAAAAAAGAGAGTAAAATAGCTAACAAAGTGTTTCACCCCCCTTTCACTCTGGGAAAGGAGCGAATTTGTTCCATCACCAAGGAGTAAAATTTCTCTCCTCCGTGAGTAAAAACGCTCCCATCAGAAAGTGATGTCATGCAAATACGAAAATTCTCATATATAATGAGTGTCGCTTTCACTCGCGTACAGGCGATGACCGACCTCTGACAGTACTGATTGCAGCACAGGTCAGAGGGTGGATCACCTCCAAAAGGTTCCGTGGAGTATCTGGGATATCAGTCCTTTATTACATCAATTAATTGAGATGTATGATGCAATGAAGCTCACGGACACTATTTATTCTAGGTCTCATATGCGGCTAAAACCAAACGCGTTCCAAAAGGGTTCTCAATAGGAATATGAGCTTGTTTATGGCCTGGACTCCATGAATATGTCTTGAATATTTGGATAACAAATGATGAAATGTCCGTGTTTATTGAATCCAATAATGAGACTAGGCGAGACATATGGCAAGGTACTAAACAATCCTGCAAGGGACGATTCCAGGGAAAGAGAGAAGGGAACTTTTGTGTACTGCGCGAAAAGCGAGACCCTTACCGCCATCTAGGAGCCTGGCGAAGAACCTCAAGGTGTTCACTTCAATACGATCGATGAGGGAGCATTTGGTGAATNGAAGAACCTCAAGGTGTTCACTTCAATACGATCGATGAGGGAGCATTTGGTGAGTAATAAGGGAGTAAATTCGAAAAGCTCACGGTGTGCTCACTTTTTACTCCCCAAACGCTCGGAATTTTCTAAGAGTGTAGAACTTGTAAATCGCCCTGCGGGGATGTATCTGACTTCTAAATCTGGGGATGATGCTAGGCATGTACTTCCTATGTTAGACAGAAAGATTCGTATCGCTCAAGTACTCAATTCGAATTCTGATCCGATAAAGGAAATACAACCTCAGCGGGACTCCTCCGGAATGTTAATACTCAATAGATATTGCCATCTCACCAGAAGATCCTTCCTTGGTCTTACGAAGGGATCCCTCCGTGGGATGACAGTGCTTACCAGAGTACTATCATCAACCTGATATACATACTGTACAATCTCGTCATTAATCGATATTAGCGCTCGTACAGACTCAGGAAAATGGGAGGAGGTACTGTTTTGTCCAAACGTTGACGATTCAACGTTGGCACAACGCATTTTCAATGTTGAACTGTTTCATTTCAGCATTGCTTCAACATCGAGGAAACCTTATGCACAACATTGAGGCAACATCATTACGTTGAAAAATCAACCTTTGCTCAATGTTGACCCAACGTTGCTGCGCCGATTGGGTAGTATTTGAAGCTTCCTGTCAATTTCAACGTCATTTTTTATTTTCAGTGCCATAATTCTATTTATCGGATCCTTAGAACTATTGCTTTCCATATCTGGACCGAAACACATTCCAATCGATACTTCGCAGATTTTCGCAAAGTTTTGCCAATTATTTATTGTGGCTGATAGTTGCTAGGATCAAGCACTCGCGATACCGAACGGGCCATGTTACAGGCCTGTGTGGCTCCCCTCTGGATAGGCTAGCAAGAATGAAGCGAATCTTTCCCAAGGGAAATCTGGAATAGAGGGACGCGTCTTGGGATGTCCCGCGGGATGGGATTCGGATCATTCCATCCCAATTCACCCTACGAAAAGAAAAGTTCACTTCCTGAGTCCGATTACTTTCATGATTTTTGCTCTCATAGATCTTTGCAGTAGGAGTCACTGCGATTTTTTGCACATTTTTCTGATGTCAAGTATATGCTCTAGAATTTCTTAATTTTCAGGGATGGGTTGTATTTTGCAAAAAGTAGAGTTCCTTGAAAGAAACACCTGGAAAAGTCATGAACCAAACGCATTGATTGTGGTCTAACATCAAATAGGAGACCAAAGACATTTTCTATGCGACTTCATGTTTGAAAAGAAGTGTTCTCAACAATGAAAATA
This sequence comes from Darwinula stevensoni, assembly GCA_905338385.1. NCBI lineage: Eukaryota > Metazoa > Arthropoda > Ostracoda > Podocopida > Darwinulidae > Darwinula > Darwinula stevensoni. Next base: position 60,680 of record CAJPEV010001650.1, read on the forward strand.
GGCTCCTTGAAATTTGCAAGTTTTTGGCAGAAGGCGAGACTTTTTATCGTTAACCAATGTAAATGCATGCTCAGAGAAAGCACATAAATCCCTAAGCTGCTGGTACCATGCTTGCTACCTTCCTCTAAGTTAATATGGAGACTGGTTTCCTCGGGCAGACCAGAGAAATCGCACTTTCAAAGTAGCATAATCGTGAAAAACCTGGTGCCATTTCTCCAGTCTGCCTGCTGCAGTTGTCATGAAAAGGATAGGCAATATTACTCTTACCATTGTCACGATATTGTATATAGTGTATTTTTTTTTTGCTTTAATCCATAGACCTGAATAAGTGTATTTTCTCGGATCGACGCGAGATGGCGCCTCTGGCGCCACGTTATTTACCACACCTTAAACCGGTACTTATTATGTCTAAATATCCGATGTGTGGAGGGAAGGATGGGTCCCCGAGTACCACCATTATGTCGGGAGTCAGGAGTGTTTCCACCGGCATCCTGAAGGAAGTTGATAAGAAGTTAAGCGCGAGGAAACAGTGTACACCCCATAGGGAG